>CM040431.1:90976049-91031049 GCA_022702705.1 Papilionanthe hookeriana x Papilionanthe teres
TTTTTTTATTTATAATTTTCCTAATTAGTAAATATTTTTATAATTAAATTATATTTATAAATAATATACTATACTTCAAATATTTAAAATAAAAAAATAATATTATATATATATTTATATATATATATATATATATATATATATATATATATATATATATATATATTATTTTTTTATTATAAATATTAATTTATTTAATTATTAAATATTTTTATAATTAAATTATATTTATAGATAATATACTATTCTTAAAATATTTAAAATAACAAAATAATATTAAATAAAATTATATAAGTATATATCTTTATATATACCTATATATATATTTTTATTTAAAATTTATTTAACTATTAAATATTTTTATATTTAAATTATATTTATAAATAATATACTATACATAAAACATTTAAAATAAAAATAATATTATATAAATTTATACATATATATATATATATATATATATATATATATATATATATATATATATATATATATATATATATATTTATAAATATATACATATTTTTATTTATTTATTTATAATTTTCTAACTATTAAATATTTTTATAATGAAAGTATATTTAAAAGTAATATACTATACTTAAAATATTTAAAATAAAAAAATAATATCATATATATATATATATATATATATATATATATATATATATATATATATATATATATATATATATATAAATTTATATATTTATTTGTACCTTTATATATTTTTATTTATAATTTACTTAACGATTAAATATTTTTATAATTAAATTATATTTGTAAATAATAAACAATACTTAAAAGATTTAAAATAAAAAATAAATTTTATATATATATATATATATATATATATATATATATATATATATATATATATATATATATATATATTAAAATCAACTTGCCAATGGCAAGTGCTTCATTAGATTACTATTAAGTGGTACAAACTAAGGTCTAACATATGGTAGACCCAAAATGTCACTATGAAGCAAAAATGCTAGAGGGGGGGGGGAGGGGATAATACATTAATAACAATTTCTTCATTAATACACCCTTGATTAGCAAGCCGGCTTGCAGGAGCATTTGCTTCTCTGGGAACATAATGGAATTCCACCTTCATGAGATTATGAAATTCAGTGAATCTTCCAAGCCATCTTTTGATATGCCAAGGGCGGACTTTTCATTATAAAGAAGTCGAATACTAATAGAAGAGTCGGTCTCCAGCATCAATCGCTTGATTTTGCATCGGAGAGCAATCTTTAAGGCCCAATATATAGCAATAACCTCGCCTTCAAGTGCATCCAAGGCCCGGTGGGAGACCGAAAGGATAAAAGACATTTCCCCATATGATTTCCGAATAACCCTCCAAAACCAGCCTTTCTTCCCGTGGTAGCTACCATCGCATTTACCTTCGACCGGGGGAGGGAGGAGGAGACCATTTAACCAAGTAAAGGGGTGTATTTAGGAACATCGACAGATGGGCAATTTATGCAACAGGCTTGAACCTGTGGAGCCTTTGTAGTTTCTGAAGATAAGCAATGCAATTGGCAGCTGTCACCACATAAGAAGGAGGACGTTCCTCAAATTTAGCTTGGTTCCTACACATCCAGATGAACCAAGCCACCAGGCAAGGGATGACCAAGAGACCTGCTTGCTTCCAATCCAATAAACTAGGAGTCCAGTGTAACCGGCTCGACTGCAAGGTGTCAATCCTCGGATTACTCGCAGTCGCTTCCAAACCTGTTGGGAGAAGTGGCAGGAGAAAAAGAGATGTTCAATAGATTCCTCCCTGCAGTGACACAGAGGACAGATTGAAGGTCCCCTCAGTCCCTTCATCTTTAAAATATCATCAGTTGGGAGTAAATTATGTCTAGTTCTCCAACAGAAAAAGGATATGGAAGGGGTTAAAAATTTGTCCCAGAATTCCTGCCCCCACTGGAACTCCTCCCAACTGAAATTTTGGTGATATATATAAGCAGCAAGTTTCTGAGAATGTTTATTTTTAGTGATCAGCTTATCCTTCTGATTGGGGTTGATAGTAGAGTGTTGAATCAACTGCATCTGTTCCTGACTCAGTAGTTGATTGAGAACCTGACAATTCCAGTGATCATCCTGCCAATAATCTTTCACTTTACTGTTTAAAGGGATACATTGATTGTTGGGAGATAGTTTATCACCTCCCCAGCTCCATTGGTCCAACCAGAAATTAATAGATCCCTCTCCCAGCTCCCAAATAAAGAGCAATTCAGCCTTCTCCCCGATCTCGCGAAGTTTAACCCATAATCCGGAGTCTCCCAATTTGGGTTGAATGGTAGTTGGATGAGCTTGCTCGCAAGTACTTACCATGAATGAATTTTGCCCGGAGAGTGTCCCGGGCCCCGAACTTAATCCAAATTTTGCATAGATTAATGAAACTCATATGTTCAAAACTTTTGAATCCCAGCCCACTCGCTGTAAGAGGTTTGCACAAGCTCTCCCAACTTTTCCAAAGTGTATTTGTTTATGTTGTCCAACCCATAGAAATTTATTAAACAAGTCTTCCCGACTCGTTGTTGAGTACTTTTTTTCATAGCAAACATTTGCAAGGCATATGATGGTATTGTAAGGAGAATGCTCTTTATTAAGGTAATTCTACCCCCATTAGAGAGAAAGGTGTTGGTCCAGCAGTTAATTTGCTTCTTGATCTTCTCCACAGCCTCCTGAAATTGTGTTTGCCTAGTTCTGCCCTTTAATAATTGAACTCCCAAGTAGCTGATAGGTAGAGAGGCCGGTTTGAATTTAGTGTAATTAGCAATCCATGATCTCATATGAGGCTTCACCTTGGAACTCAGAATTAATTGACATTTCTGGAGATTGAATTCCAGGCCAGATATGGAGCTAAAATGGTGTAAAATCCTGGCGATCCCTTTAACAGCTGCTTTAGAGGCTCTGGAGAAGATAATCATATCATCAGCATAGGATAGATGACTAATCATCAAAGTGGATCTATGGTGAAACTGGTGTTGAGGGGATGTTTCCATGAAGTCATCTAGCAGTCTGGATAGGTGATCAAATACCAGAATAAAGAGAGAGGGAGAGAGGGGGTCTCCCTGCTTGATGCCTCTAGTAGCATGGAAGAAGCCATGGCATTTGCCATTAAGCAATATAGAGTGAGCATTGCATTGTAACCACCTCTTGATGAGAAGAATGAAAGCATTAGAAAATCCTCTGGCTGCAAGGCAGTTAATAATATACTCCCAGCTTATGGTGTCATAAGCTTTCTTAATATCTAATTTCATTATCAGATTGTGGCTTCTACAATCTCTATCCAGGTCAAGTATTAACTCTTGTGCTAGGAGAATGTTGTCAGAAATATTCCTGCCTTTGACAAAGGCTGCTTGGTTCTCACTGATAAGATGCTTAAGATGAGGCTGGAGCCTGGTAACCAAGATCTTACTCAATACCTTGGACATAACAAGAAGTGAGGCTGATAGGTCTAAAATCATTCCAGGAGGTTCTTAACTTATTCTTGGGAATGAGCACAATGGTAGATGCTTGGAAGTATTTGGGTAGGTCCATTCCTTGGAAGAAAGCTTGCACTGCTTGAATCACATCAGGGCCAATAATGGGCCAACCCTTTTTATAGAATGAGGCTGTGAACCCATCAGGTCCAGCTACTTTGTTATCATCAATAGATTCTAAAGCATTTTTTATTTCGCTTCCACGAGCACCGGGTTAATCGAAGTTCCTGCACATAGTTGATGTTTCCCTGGTAAAATTGAGTATTTAAATGAGAGGGGTGAGTAGGAACCTGAGTGAAAAGTTCTTGAAAATAGTTGACAGCATCCCCAGCAATTGCATCAGGATCCAACAACAGGCTGCCATCTGTCTTGGTAATAGAAAGAACCATATTGCATTTCCTTCTGAAGTTGATAAAGGCATGGAAGTATTTAGTATTCCTGTCCCCAGCAATGAATTTAGAGGATGCAGCTTTTTGTTTAAAAAATGATTCCTGATACTTAATAAGAGATAGGAGATCCACATGTGCCATATGTAAGTCTAGCTCAGAACTGTGACCCCTAACCAGATCAGACTCAATTTGGGCTATTTTAGATTCAGCTTTACTTATATTATCATTGATGTTTCCCATTTTGTTCCAGTTCCACTGTTTGAAATGTTTTGCTGTCATCTTGTGTAAATTCCATAAATTGCCCCAAGGAGAATGCCCCATCAATGGTTTCCAGCACTGCTGCAGTTCTGTCTGAAAGTCTGGATGAAGTAGCCACATATCCATAAATCTGAACTTGCCCCCATTACCCCCTTCCACATTACTGATGGAGCAGAGGATAGGTCTGTGATCAGATCCAGCCATAGAAAGATGAGTGATGTTGGTAAAGGGAAAAACTTGAAGCCAGTGGGAATTACCAAGCATTCTGTCCAATCTCTCCCAAGTGTTGCCTCTTCTCCAAGTGAAGGCAGAACCTTGAAATCCCAAATCAAATAATCCTGGCCTCATCGATGAATTGATCGAAAGAATTCATATAGGAAGTAGGAGGGGACCCCCTCCTCTTTTCTCGCATGTGGTGGTGAGGCAACTGAAGTCACCCCCGCATCCAAAAGGAGTTCATCCGTCGGGTAACCCGCAATAAATCAGTCCATAGAAGTTGCTGCTTCCTGTAGTTGCTGCTGGCATATATAAAGGTTGCATATCCAACTTTATTATCAATAGAGAACTGTATATGAGTGAATTGAGCATGATCTAACAGCACTGACCAATTGAACTCCTTCCTGGCAAAGATCCAAATTTTATTTGAGATATTAATATGAATAGAGAAGCTAGCAAAAGACTTAGTGATAATATCAAAATTCTTTTTCACCATGGGTTCTAAAATAGCAAAGCACCACAATTTATGAAAGTGCACTAAGTGTTTAAGTCTACTGATAGATGAGGGATTTGCAATCCCCCTTATATTCCAAAACATAATATTGATCATTGAGAGGATTGTCTTCCTTTCCCCCTTGTTCTTGGGAGGTTTTTAGAAGAGGGGCCGTCGGAGGGTCCCCGGCTGGCAGCTCATCTAGTAAAATTTGTAGTTCTGATTTGTGCTTTTTCTTTTGTTGTCTTTTTTGGGTTTTCCATTCCATGTTCAGTCTGGTATCCATCATACCAATATCTGTCTCTGAAAAACTGGATTCTTCCTCAACTTCTAGCATCCCACTCTCAGTGGCCTGGGGACTATTAAGGGGGTTTAAATTTGTTTCTACCTTCCTGTTGGTTTGTGGCAGATTAGTAGCCAACTTTTCAGCTGGGACATCCTCATTAACTGAGTTAATAGGAGCATCTTGAGGTTGAATCACATCATTCACTACAGGAGTTAAGTCAATATGCTCAATTATCTCCACATCCTGTCCCTTTTCTGCTTCAGGAAATATTTTGTTGGGGATTGGCTGCCCCACAGAACCATCCCCTAAGTTCTTGTCTATGAAAGTTTTCTTCTTATTGGGTGGATGTAGTCTGTAGCATTTGTCTTGGAGATGTCCAAACATCCTGCAGTGTTGACAATACATTGGTTTGAATTCCAGTTCAGTTTCTTGCCGAAGCCTTCCTCTGGTAAGTCTTCATTAGTTCTTATCCAAATCCTGTGAATATTAGGGAGGGTTATGTCCCTCTCCACTAGTACTCTTGCTACAGCTGGTCTAGCCATGTCATAGGTGTGGGTGTCAATTTTGAGGGGGGTGCCCAAAGCTTGGCTTATATTATAGAGTGCATTTTGATGGTAAAGTTGAATTGGTAAATTAGGGAATTTAAACCACATAGGTATTATGGGGGGTTCTTTTGAAGGATCAAAGTCAGGTGTCCACTTCAATAACTTCATATAAGTCCCAGCAATCAGCACCACCTGTTTCCCAAATAACCTTGCATAGTCCTCCTCATTGGACGACCTTATTAACAAATGTCTACCATCTAGGAGTCCTAACTTCCAAGATCCCAGCAAGTTAAGGTCTTCAAAAAATTTTCTAACCAGTTCCATCTTGGGATGGCCCATTTGAAACTTCCCAATCATGCTAAATTTAATAGCATCTGATAAGGCTTTCATATCCTATTTGGAGAAGAGGACAGCAGGTTGTCCCTCCTTAATGCCCACAGGCTTGATAAAATGACAGTTGCCTTTACCAGCAGCTGTATCATGGAGTGCTTGGGGAAAGACCAAATGTTCATAGTTCTTATGAGGGGTAACACCACTGCCAACTACCCCAGCATAAGTAGCCTTAGCCCACATAATGTTGGTAGCAGAAGCAATAGGATGAGCCATAATAAAAGCAGGGAAGTGGCAGTGAGATGTTGCAACAGCAGCTCCCAGTCAGAATACTTCCTCTAACCAGAGTAGAGCACTCCAGCCAGAAGAAGCTATGAAGAGCAGAGAACTCCAAGAACAAGTCAGAGATGAAGAAACAAAACCAGGGAAGGAGCCAGCCAATACCACAGCAACAGCCTCCACCCAATGGAACAGTAACTAATTTGAAAAAGCTGTGCCCGGGAAGCACCAAAGAGACCCAAAAACCACAAAAGACCACCACAACTGCCAAGAGGGAGGAAAAAACAAGCTTACCAGCCACTTTCTCCAGCCTGACACCCAACTCCAAGACCAGCCGCCAACAGGGAGCTCCATCAAAACCCTAGCAGAGCCACAAGGAGCTCAGCCGCCATTTATATATATATATATATATATATATATATATATATATATATACATATTTATATATACACATTTATATAAATTTATTTGTAATTTATTGAACTATTGAATATTTTTATATTTAAATTATATTTATAATTAATATACTATACTTAAAATATTTAAAATTAAAAAATAAAATTAAATAAATTATATATATATATATATATATATATATATATATATATATATATATATATATATATATATATATATATATATATATATATATATATATATATATATATATATAGTTATTTATAATTTAGTTAACTATTAAATATTTTTATAATTAAATTATATTTAAAAATAATATACTATACTTAAAGTATTTAAATTAAAAAAATAATATTATTAAAATTTATATATACATATATATATATATGTATATATAAATATATAAATATATATTTATATTTATATTTACATTTATTTATTTATTTATTTTTAATTTATTTAACAATTAAATATTTTTATAATTAAATTATATTTATAAATAATATACTATACTTAAAAAATTTAAAATAAAAAATAATATTATATAAAATTATATATATATATAGACATATCCATACACATATATATTTAATTATTTATAATTTATTTAACTATTAAAAATTTTTATAATTAAATTATATTTATAAATAATATCCTATAATTAAAATATTTAAAATAAAAGAATAATTATATATATATATATATATATATATATATATATATATATATATATATATATATACCTATATATATTTTTATTTATAATTTACTAAACTATTAATTATTTTTATAATTAAATTATATTTATAAATTATAAACTATACTTAAAAGATTTAAAAAAAAATAATAATATATATATATATATATATATATATATATATATATATATATATGTATATATATATTTATTTATAATTTATTTAACAATTAAATATTTTTATAATTAAATTATATTTTTAAATATTATACTATACTTTAATTATTTAAAATAGAAAAATAATATTAAATAAATTTATATACATAAAAAGTTGTTCGTGTTCGTCTCGTTTGCTTATCGAACGAATCGAACACGAACTTCCTAGCGAACCGAACATGAACTGTTTGCGAACAACGAGTTTTTTTGACATTCCTAGCTTTGATAGCATACTTCCTCAAAATGAAGCAAACTGATAAGGTATTCCGTACACATCAGGTAATCCATACTTCCTCAAAATGAAGCAAACTGAAAAAGGCGTTTAGGGTTTTGTTTAGGGTTTTATTTTAATATATAGTATAATATATTAATTATAATATTATAATATTTATATTAATAAAATTAATACTATAATATTATTATTGTTATTAATAATTTATTATATTATATATTTTATAGAAGTTTATTTATTTAAAATATGATAAATTTTTATAGTATATAATTATTTTTAAAATATCATAAATTTTTTATATATAATTATTTTAAATTATTTTATATTTTGAACAATAACGAACCGAACACGAACGAACACATCACTATTCGTGTTTGGCTCGTTCAACAAACCGAACGAAAAAAAATGTTCGTGCTCGTCTCATTGCTTATCGAACGAATCGAACACGAACTTCATGGTGAACCGAACACGAACTGTTCGCGAACAATGAGCTTTTTTGACAACCCTATATATATATATATATATATATATATATATATATATATATATATATATATATATATTTGTTTATTTATCATTTTTTAACTATTAAATAATTGTATAATTAAATTATATTTAAAAATAATATATTATACTTAAAATATTTAAAATAAAACAATAATATTATATAATTATATATATATATATATATATATATATATATATATATATACACCATATATATATTTTTATTTATAATTAATTTAATTATTAAATATTTTTATAATTAAATTATATTTCTAAATAATATACTATACTTAAAATATTTAAAATAAAAAAATAATATTAAATAAATTTATATATATTTAAAAATATATATTTATATATTATTTATATATTTATAATTTTTTTAATAAATAAATATTTTTATAATTAAATTATATTAATAAATAATATGTTATACTTAAAATATTTAAAATAAAAATAATATTATAAAATATATATATATATATATATATATATATATATATATATATATATATATATATATATATATATATATATATATATATATATATATATATATACAGATATATATTTATTTATTTATAATTTATTTAACTATTAAATATTTTTTAAATTAAATTATATTTATAAATAATATACTATACTTAGAATATTTAAAATAAAAAAATAATGATAAATAAATTTATATATATATATATATATATATATATATATATATATATATATATATATATATATATATATATATATATATATATATATATTGATATATTTATATATACCTATATATTTCTACATATTTATTTACAATTTATTTAATTATTAAATATTTTTATAATTAAATTATATTTATAAATAATATGCTGTACTTAAAATATTTAAAATAAAAAATAAATATTATATAAATTTATATTATATATATATATATATATATATATATATATATATATATATATATATATATATATATATATATATATCACACATATATATTTATTTATTTATATTTTATTTAACTATTAAAAATTTTTATAGTTAAATTATATTTATAAATAATATACTATACTTAAAATATTTAAAATAAAAAAATAATATTAAAGAATATATATATATATATATATATATATTTATATTTATATTTTTTAATTTTAATTTATTTAATTATTAATTATTTTTATAATTAAATTTTTTTGTAAGTAATATAATATACTGAAAACATTTAAAACAAAAAAATAATATTAAATAAATTTATATATCTACATATATATATATATATATGTATATTTATTTACAATTTAATTAATTATTAAAAATTATTATAATAAAATTATATTTATAAATAATATACTCGTACTTAAATTATTTAAAATAAAAAAATAATATTATAAATAAATAAATATATATATATATATATATATATATATATATATATATTATATATATACACATATATATTTATTTATTTATAATTTATTTAACTATTAAAAATTTTTATAGTTAAATTATATTTATAAATAATATAATATACTTAAAACATTTAAAATAAAAAATAATATTTAATATATATATATATATATTTATATATATATATATATATATATATATATATATATATATATATATATATATATATATAGCTATATATATATTTTTATTTATAATTTACTTTAACAATTAAATATTTTTATAATTAAATTATATTTATAAATATTATAATATACTTAAAATATTTAAAATATAAAAAAGAATTTTACATAAATTTAAATATATATATATATATATATATATATATATATATATATATATATATATATATATATATATATAAACTTACTTTGATTGGAAAATTTGCTCTAGGCCATCCTAAGATGGAGCTGGTCAAAAAATACTTTGAATCTCTTAATTTCAAGCGAGTACTTGGAAGCTTGGATTACTAGATGGGAGACACCTTCTCATAAACTCGAACTCGGAGGAAGACTATGCTAAATTATTTGCTAAACAGAGTTGTCACCATAGCAGGAATGGAAATGAAGCTTCTAAAATGGACCCTGCATTTTGATCCTAGTAAAGAGCCCCTCATAGTCCCTATTTGGTTTAAACTGCCTGCCCTTCCCTACAGATATTTCAACCAAGCAGCTCTTTTTCAGATTGGGAGGGCCATTGGGACCCCCCTAAGATTGGACCCAACATCTCTTCACAGGACCAAACCTGAATATGCAAGGATATAAGTTGAGAGGGATATAACCCTTCCTGAAGTTCACAAAATCTGGGTAGGTTCTGCGATGAAGGACACCTGCGAGGAGGTCATCATGCAACAAAGGCCCTACTACTGCACACACTTGCGAATGTTTGGCCATACCACCGATAAATGCTTCAAACTACATCCACCTATCGGGAGATCTACTACTCGGCTCAGGACCGACTCTAGCTCCCGGATTAATGTGGGTACAACCGATCTCCTACCCCTTCCACACCAGGTTTCCCAGGGAACAGCAGATCCCCCACCCCCTGCTATTGTTCCCAATGCCACCCCATTGGGCTTCCCCATATCCCCCAATCATACTGCCCCCAGCTTCCCCCCACCTAAAATTACCCCACACATAGCCCCTTCCCTCAATCCTACCTCCACCTTCCTCCCCCCCTCCCCTAACAAGCTTAAGGCCACTAATGATTCTATGGAGGAAGAATGGGAGATTTATTTTCCCAAAAAAAAGAAAAAGAATAAAGTTGAATTTCAAAAAATCTCAATACCCTCAACTTCAACCTTTAGAGATTTCTCCCCTACCCCCCTCTTACTAGGGGAAGAACTAGATCTAGTTCCCACAGATCTTCTTCCCCCTCCCCCCTCCCTAACTCTCATGATAAACCTCCTTTGTTGGAACATTAGGGGGGTAGCCTGCCCCCAATCTCTAAAAAGACTTATAAACCTAAACAAAAAATACACCCCTTGGTGTATTGTTTTATTGGAACCCATGGTTCACCAAAACCCATCAAAAATTTTAAAAAATTTCCCAAACTTTACTTTATACTCCAACACAAATAATAAGATCTGGCTTCTTTGCAGATCTGAGGTCACTTGGTCAGTACTCATGGACAACTACCAATTTCTCCATCTATCACTCCAATTTGCAAATCACAAAATATGTGCCACTTTCATCTATGCTGGTTGTAAGAAACAAGACAAAATTGACTTGTGGAACCACATCATCACTTTCAGCAGCTCTATTGATCATCCTTGGTTGGTGGGAGGTGACTTTAACTCTATTACCACCCCAGCTGAAAAATCTGGGGGAAGGCCACCCATTCTTAGTCAGCTTAACTCTTTTAAGGAAAACATTCACCTCTCTGGCCTCTTTGATCTAGGCTATAAAGGCCATCCTTTTACTCGGAAGAGAGGACAAATCTGGGAAAGATTAGATAGGTTCCTTGTTAATGAAGCTTGGCACTCCAACTTCCTCCTCACTTCCATTACTCACCTCCCATTTCTTTGTTCTGATCATAGACCACTTTTACTCACCATCTCTGCTGCCCCTCACAGATTCTCCAGCCCCCCATTCAGATACCAAAACTTTTGGTCCACCCACCCCAAGTTCCTTAATCTGATTTACCATCAGTGGCATGGGGAAGCTCATCCTGATCCTTGGACTAATCTGGGGTTATTACACCTGAAGACCAGCAAGGCCCTAAAGCATTGGGGATGGACTGAATTTGGTGATGTTTTTTCCACTGTGATAGATGCTGAAAAGGAGGTGACTAGATTGGAACAGCAAGTCTTAAGGGGTGCTGATTCTGAAATTCTGGTGGCTGCTCAGGCTCACTTGTCCAATGCTATTGACATACAAGATATGTACCTGAAACAAAAAGCTTCGACAGAAACATTTCTCGAGAGGGGACGAAATACAAAATACTTCCATGCTTATATCAAATACAAAAGAAGCTGTAACATCATCCATAGAATAAAGGATGATGAGGGAAATTGGTTAACTGACACAATGGCTATTGGAAGAAGTGCTCTCAGACACTTTCAGCAACTCCTTTCTTTTAATAACCCTGACAGAGATAACATCTCTACCAACATTCCTGCTGAACACTACCAATATATCAATGCACTGCCATTAGCTGAGCCCCCTACTGAGGCTGAAATCTGGGAGGCTATCAAGAGCATTGACAGCAACAAATCAGCAGGGCCAGATGGTTTTACTGCAGATTTCTACAAGAAAGCTTGGCCAATTATCAAATCTGAAATTACCAATGCCATTACCAAACTTCTTCCTTGGCAAAGATATGATCTATCATTTTCATTCTTCAACCATTGAGCTTGATTCCCAAACACAATGAATTGAATACCTGGGAACAGTTTAGGCCCATAAACCTGACTTCTGTGATCAGCAAAGTGATCAGCAAAATCCTGGTCCTAAGGATTCAACCTCACCTGAATAAGATTATCAACCTAAATCAGACTGCCTTCATTAAAGGTAGATCTATTTCTGATAATGTTCCGTTAGCTCATGAGTTATTATTGGACATCAACAAAAAATGCGGGGGGAAACTTAATCTACAAGCTTGATATCCAAAAGGCTTATGACACAATCAATTGGGATTTCATTTTGGAGGTGTTAGGCTGCTAAAGGCTTCAACCCCAGCTTTTGCAACCTGATTCATAGATGGCTTCACAACAACTCCCATTCCATTCTGGTTAATGGCTCGGTTTGGGGACCCTTCACTGCTACCAGGGGTCTGAAGCAAGGGGACCCCCTCTCCCCAACTCTTTTTATTATTGCAATGGATTATTTCTCTTCCATGATCAATCAATTATACAAGCATCACCCCCTGGTAAACTTTCACCATAGCTCAAATATTACAATTTCTCACCTGATTTATGCAGATGACCTCATGATTTTCTCCAATGCATCCAAGATGGCTGTTAAAAATATTCAGAATTGCATTCAACTGTTCCAAAATCAATCTGGCCTCAAATTTAACAGAGCTAAATGTCAGATCCTTTTCTCCAAAAGGGTGTCCCAGGAGGCTAAGCACTGGATTATTAATCACACAGGTTTCAACAGTACCAACCTTCCTATCAAGTATCTTGGAGTCCATCTAAGCACTGGCAGAAGCAAGCAAAACCATTTTGATGAAGTTCAACGAGAGGATTTGTAACTACTTATCTAATCGGACACACCTTTACCTATCTACCTGGAGGGAGGATTACCTTACTCAAAAGCATCCTAACTACTTTGCCAAATTACCTAATGCAAATGACTACTATGAAAAGAGTACTCAATCCCAATTGGAAATAGCTTTCAACCACTTCTTATGGGTCGGTAAAGGCAAACAGATTCACTGGGCTGCTTGGAGGAAACCGGCCAAACCTCTTTGGCTGGTGGTCTAGGCTTCAAGTGTCTAAGTCACCTACTCAAAATTAACCATTGCAAACTTTGGATTAATTTCAGGGCTCAAACCTCTCTCTGGGCCTTATATCTTAATGGTAAGTACTGCAGACACATTCACCCCTCATTGGCTACTGCTAGACTGGGTGACTCTAGAATCTGGAAAGCTATGATGAAGATTAAGCAGGAAGCTGAAAACTTGTACTTATGGCAACTCGGCAAAGGCAAGATCAATTTTTGGTTGGATCGGTGGTGTCCTCATGATCGGCTTCAACCACACACACCTGCTAGGGACATTAACCTCTTGGTTGCCGATTCTTCGGGAGGAGGACCACCTGGTCTATTCCTTTCCTCCAATCCATCCTCACCGATTCCTCGGCTAACAAGGTTAATACCATACCTTTCGACAGTCCAAGCCCGACACTATTTACGGAACTAACAGGAATCAAAGTTTCTCCAAGGAGATTTATGATAAACCGGTACATCGGGAGAGTGTACCACAGGGTGAGATCCGTTGGAATAAGTTCTTATCCCCTTCTATGGCATTTTTCGCTGGAGACTGTTCAGGAACATCCTTCCCATCGATGATATTCTCAAACTCGAGGGATTGAGAGGCCCTTCCTGCTGCAGATTATGTCATATGGAGGAAGAATCAATTAACCACCTCTTCTATGCTTGTATTTTCTCCCAGCAGGTTTGGACTCAGTTCCTCCAGCACACCAATTTAAATACTCTGCAGTTACATTGGACCCATTTGGTCACTTGCTGGCAAGATTGGCAGACTGCTGGAATTACTGCTATCCCACTTCTCATTGCATGGTTCATTTGGATGGCTAGAAACAAGGCTACTTTTGATAACACTCCTCAAGATGTCAAAACTGTTACTAGTCATTGTCTATCTTATGTACTTAAACTAATCAAGTTTAAAAGTTTCCCCAACATTTGCTCCCAAAACCTCTCTCCCAGAACCACCTCCCCCAAAATTACCAAAGTTTTTTGGTTTCCCCCAACCCAAAACTGGATAAAGGTGAACACTGATGGCTGCTATAAACTTGCACAGGGTGGCATTGGGGGCATATTCAGAAATCACAAGGGTAAATGTTTACTCTATTTTATGGCCCCTACTGTTGCCTGTGATGCCTTGGATGCAGAACTTCAGGCTGTCTATTGGGCATTAAGGCTGGCTGCCCACCTTAACTGGTCTCCTCTCATTGTGGAATGTGATTCTATGGAGCTGGTAACACTTGTATCATCAAACACTACACATAACAGGCAAGCCATCAACTGGACAGCTAATTTCTGGGCTCATAAGATCCAACTTCTCACTACTAAGGTGAATGTTCAGTTTCAGTTCATTTTTAGGGAAGGGAACAAGCCAGCTGATTGGATTGCTAATATGGGAGTTCTCACCTCCAACCTTACTCTTTCCACCACTCCATCTCCATTTCTCAGACAACTAATTGCTGGAGATCTGCTGACCATCCCTCATCTCAGGTTGAACAACTAGCTTTGCCTTGCTGCCTGGTCTTGTCTCAGCTCCTGTTTTTGAGCTGATTGTCATTTTTACTTTGCTTTGACCTTGTTCCACTCAGGTGGTATCTGCTCCTGGTGTTTTTGTCTTGGTAGGGGCTGCATTTTGATCTTTTGTTAGTTCTGCATGCCCTTCTACCATTTTTGTAATTATCTTGCTTTTCAACATGTAGGGGCCTCAATTGCCCTTTCCTAAAATATATATATATATATATATATATATATATATATATATATATATATATATATATATATATATATATATTTTTTTCCTCTAAAAGAGCCACTAAGCTCCTTGCATGTTAAGAGTGAAGGTAATTACAAAAGTTTTAGAGGGGGGGTGAGGCCCAACAGCACCCAAAGGAAAAAAAAAGGAAAATGGAAAATAAAGTTAAGCTCTTCTAACAAAAGGAAGAGCCAAAATATCCCCTCTCAACAAAGTAGATAAATGGGCCTCAGGGGAAGCACTAAACTTAACTCCGTGGTTGAAGGATGCGGTTCGGCAAGCCAATTAGCAGGGTTGGTTTCATTCTCTATAAATGTGTTGCCACTCGGATCCGGATATTATGAGTAAGCTGAGTAATTTTCCTCTTCCAATACACAAGGTGGTGGGGAGTGGTGGCAGATCCCCTCAGCATTTGTAGGTTATGTGCAGCATCAGATTCAATAACCAGGTGAGTGTACATAAGCACCTTTGCCATCTTGAGTGCCCAGTAAACAGCAGCAATTTCTGCTTCCTGAGCAGAAGAAGCACAAATGGGGGATTGGAACCACCAAAGGCATTTACCTTGATGGTTCCTGCATACCCCACCAATGCCAGCATTATACATAGAGTAACTACCATCAGTGTTGATCTTGACCCAAGGAGAAGGGGCCGGAGTCCATTGAATTAATTGCACCCTGGGTTTTTGCTTAATTGAGGAGAAAGGATTAGAAATATGATTCTGTATAAAGCTGCAGCAATGAGTGGAGATTTGCCTGCTATCAAACCTTTCACCTTGATGTTTGATTTTTTTCCTAGCCATCCAGGTGAACCAAAAAAATGATAAGAGGGATATGGGAGAGTTGGAGGTCCATCCAGTCAAGCCAGCAGGACTGAATGGAAATCCAGTGACCCTGATGCCTTCTAAGATTTACTCTAGTGAGAGTATAGTCCCAGACCTCCTTCACCACAGGGCATTCCATAAAAAGGTGCTCGAATGGTTTCTTCTGCGTAATTGCACGACCAACATCTAGAGGCAATTTTGAGCCCCTTCATTTTCAATATATCATCCGAGTGGTAGAAATCCATGAAATAGCCTCCAAGAGAAAAAGGACATGGAAGGGGTGAGTTCCTTGCACCATATCCTTTTCCCCAAATGAACCTTAGACCAAGTATGAGTATGCTTATAGATAAAATGGCTTAGAGACCTGTGTGGTGGGTTCTTAGTAACAAGTTTATCAGGAGCAGAAGAATCCACTGGGATGTCCAGGATTTCAGGAATGGTATCTTCTGGAACAATCTTCTTCAAAGCTGCAATGTTCCAATGGTCACCTTGCCATAGATCAGACACAATCAAGGATGAGTCATAATCAGCAGGGAAGAGAGGGGTAGGGGCAGACCCATGAAGCCGGTTATCTAGCCAAAAGCGATCTTACCGGATCCCGGCTCCCAACGAAGAAATCATTAGCTTTATTTCTGACTTTAAGCAACTCCTTCCAGTGGATAGAATCAACCAGCTTAGGATGAGCCAGGTTAGGATGGGTTCTTTTGCAATACTTGTGTCTAATAAATGAGGCCCATAAAGAATTACTTTGTCTAAACCTGATCCACTGCTTGATATAGAATAACTCACCCAACTCGTTTGAAGCTCTTGAATCCTAAACCCCCGACATTAATCGGTTTGCACAGACCTATTCCAAATAGCCCAATGCTTTTGAGGATGTTTACCCTCCCAAAGAAATTTGTTAAAAGTAGTGGCTAGCGATTGCTTGGGTGCTTTTTTTCATTTTAATCATTTGCATAGTGTATAGGGGGAAAGAGGTTAAGATACTTTGAAGCAAGGTGATTCGACCCCCATTGGAGAGGAAGGTATTGGCCCAGCAGTTAATTTGAGAAATAATCTTATTAGTCACCTCATCATATTGAGTTTGTTTTTTTTTTCCTTTTAACAATTGTATCCCTAGATATTTGATTGGGACAGAAGGGTGAGAGAAACCAGGTGAAATCCTTGATCCAAGAGAGGATATCGATCTTGCAGTTCTTACCAGTTAGGAACTGACATTTATTTTTGTTTAAATCTAAACCAGCCACCTCCTTAAGATGCTCCAATATCTGCATTGTTTTCTTCACTGCCATTTTACTGCCATTAGAAAATATAATAACATCATCTGCATAGGCTAGATGACTCACAATAGGGGTGGAGCAATGCTTGTAGCAGAGATAGGGGTAGGATTTATGAGCCTGATTGAGAACTCTGGAGAAGTAGTCAAATGCCAGAATGAAAATGGTAGGGGACAGGGGGTCCCCTTGCTTTATTCCTCTCCCGACAGGGAAATATCCATGGCAAGTCCCATTAATCAGGATGCCGTAATTGGTATTGGAGATCCATCTATGGATCGAGTGCGAAGCCGTGAATTGAAGCCTCTTCCCTTCAAAATAAGATCAATGAATTGCCAGTCGATAGTGTCATATGCTTTCTTCAAATCAAGCTTGAGCGGCGAGGTTCGACCTCCGATTGGCTTGTCTATGTCCAAGAATAACTCTTGAGCTAGGAGAAGGTTATCGATGATGCTTCGCCCTCGACAAAAGCCGATCGATTAGGAGAAATGAGAGTTGGAAGGTGAGATTGAAGTCTATTTACCAAGATCTTGCTAATAATCTTAGAGAGTGTGTTGGTTAGACTTATAGGCCTAAAATCATTCCAACAGGTTTTCTGCTTGTCTTTGGGGATCAGAACTATGGTAGTAGAGGAGAAATAAGGGGGGAGATTGGTACCAGAGAAAAAAGCCTGAATACTCGCAATTACATCCTTCTTAATTAGCTCCCAAGCCTTCTTATAAAAAGTGGAGGTATACCCATCAGGTCCAAATTGCCTTATTTCCATCAACCGAATTGAGGGCAGCCACAATTTCTTGTTCCTCGGCAAACCGGTAAGCCGCAAATGTCGGGTATATAGTCCGTCTTCATCAAAAAGCTCGATTGGATAGGGGAGGGAGAACCCGTCTGCAAAGAAAAGATTCCGGAAGTGCTCGACAAGCACTCTCGACAATGAGAGCGAGTTCGGGAGATCCATCGATCCCGTTGGTCCTCGATAGAGACAATAAGCATTCAGTTGTCTTCTATATTCGATCATAGCGATGGAAGTACTTAGAGTTTCTGTCACCATAAACAAATCTATTTAGAGCAGCTTTTTGTTGCAAATAGTTCTCTTCCACCTTAATGGCTTGGATTAATTTAACTTGTGCATCAATAATGTCATCCTCATTCTCCACACCATTAGCATTCAGTTGTTCCAATGCCTTTAAATTGAGTTCAGCCTTGTGTAACCTCGGTGGAAAACATTACCAAAGTCGTGTTCTCGTTCCATTTCTTCAAGTGGAAGCTAAGATTTTTTTGTAACTTCCAAAGCCCGATAAGGGGTTATCACTGTGGAGATAAGGGATGTTCCATCCAGCTTTCACCACAGACAGAAATTCTTGATGATCAGCCCAACTATTCAGAAATCTAAAGCAATGCTGCCTACCCATACTCCCCAAAGAAACTTTAATAAGCAGTGGGGAGTGATCAGAAGTAATTCTAGGTAGGTGATGAACTTGGGTGATGGGAAGTGACTCCATCCACCTGGCCGTTCACCAAAAATCTATCTAATCTTTCCAGCAGACTTACCTCTTTTCCAGGTGAAAGGGGATCCACTAAAACCTGTGTCAAAAAGTCCTCGCAGATTGGATGTTATTGGAGAACCGCATCATAGCATTGATGCTCGGGGTTTTGCCACCCAATTTTTCACTAGGTTCCCTTATGCTCGTTGAAATCTCCACCTACAATCCAGCTTCCTTATAGCAGCATTCGCAATATTATGTAAATCGATCCACAGCATGTTCTTGGCCTCTAAGGAGCTCCCAAAGATAGATGAAAGTAGCCAAGCGAGTTAAAGTGATCTAGAGAAATGTCCATATGGAGAAATTGAGGGTTATCAATCAAGATATTGCAATGTAGTTCTTTTCTACTAAAAATCCAGATTTTATTGTTGCTATTGCTGAAACAATTGTAACCAGGGAATTTTTTTGAGAAGGCAGTGATGTTTTTTTCTCACCAATGGCTCGAGGAGAGAAATGATCCAAAATTTGTGAGTCCTGTTCAGTTGATGGATTCTGTTAAGGGAACCAGGATTAGAAATTCCCCTAACATTCCAGCGATAAAATGTTAATCATGGTATAAAGCTTTCCCACTGGTCAGCCTAGGGAGGGAAGACTTTGGAGATGTTGAGGGGGTGCCAAGATTGTTATCTTGAGATAAATTCTCGAGTTCTGTTAATTCCTTTTTCCTTCTCCTTTGTTTCTGAATTTTCCAATCTTCTTCAGCTTTATGAGACATCTTCTGCAAATTCTCCTGTAGGTCTCCATTTGGGGACCAAGAAGATATAAAGGTGCTTCCTGCATCAGAGCTGTCATCCTCATCACATTCAGTTTCCAGGGGGGCATTGTTAATTCTCTTCACAATTTCAGTTGATTTAGAACCCTGGTGAGCTGCTTCTCTTCCCACTGCTCAATAACTTGGTCATCTCTAACAGGAAATAGATTTATATCTCTAGCACTTAACACTCGGATCATCATCTAATGAAAAGGCACCTTTGAATCGGTCATCGCCAACACAAGCAAAGATCAAACTTGTTGATTAATTGGGGGTCAATTTGGGCATGAGGTGAGGTCGCAGAAAAAGGATGTGGGGTGGGGGGGGGGAGGGGGGGGTTTGTGTGAGTGGACTCGCAGAAAATTTGGAGATTTAAAGGGGGTGGTTTGGCAACTCTTTTGGTCGGTGGATGGAGCCCGTAACACCTCGCTTAATGTATGACCAAACATCCTGCAGTGGGTACAATAATAGGGGGTTTGTTCCATGATAACTTCTTGCCAAAAGGCTTCATTTTCAAAGCCAATTCTAATTCTTGATATGAGGGGAAGGGTAACATCCCTTTCCACTTGTACTCTAGCAGCAGCAGGTCTTGCTTTGGATTTGTAGGCCCATCGCTCCGAGAGGAGTCCCCAAGGCTTTGGCTATGTCGAATAAAGCATTCCGATTATAAAACCCGATAGTGGAGTTCAGAAGTTTAAACCATATCGAGCAATGGGAGGTTCCTTCTTAGGATCAAAGTCCGGGGTCCATTTCGTAATCTTCATGTCGACCCAAAGAATAGAGATAGATTGTTTGGCAAAGAGCCTCGCATAATCCTCTTCAGTGGATAATCGGATCGAGAGGTGCCCGCCATCAAGCGAGCCAAGTTGCCACTTACCAATAAACTGAATAAGTAAAGAACTCGTCCGACTGTGTCCATCTTAGGATGTCCCGCAGCAAATTTCCCTATTAAAGTAAATTTAACTTCCTCACCGAGCCGAGCTAGCTCCCGGTCGAGAAGTAAACAGCCGGCTCACCTTCCAGGGAACCAAAGGGATGATCAAAAGGACAACGAGACCCGCCACAGATCGCATCATGCAGAATCGAGGGAAAATAAGGGAATCCGAGGTGGGAGCATCGGCAGTAGAGTTTCCAACAACCCCAACGATAAGTGGCCTTAGCCTCAATCGTAAATTAGTATCCATGTCTATGGGTAGGCCATCATGCCCCCCCCCGTAAAAAGTGGGAGAGACAAATCAAGCTAACCCGTAAAGAAGACCCACCAAAAAGCTCAAGAGTGTAAACCAGGTGTTCCCAAACCAAGAAGGAAAGGGAACCTCCAAGCCAAGAGAATAACAAAACTAAATGTAACTCCCACCTCAAATTTAATGGAACAAGAAATTCAAAAACAGGAGAGCCCGGAAGAAGGAAAAGAAGCCACTCGACCGGTTCCAAGCAGGGACACCTTACCACCTCCACCGTGTAAGTAAGCCTACCTTTCCTAAGCGCATGCTATGCTGCCGCCGTGGGGTCATCCCCGACCCTGTAACCCTAACAGAGCACCAAACCCAGCAACCATTATATATATATATATATATATATATATATATATATATATATATATATATATATATATACACACACACGCATATATATTTATTTATTTATAATTTATTTAACTATTAAATATTTTTATAATAAATTATATTTATAAATAATATACTATACTTAAAATATTTAAAAATAATATATATATATATATATATATATATATATATATATATATATTTAATTATTTAATTATAATTTTTTTAGCTATTAAATATTTTTATAATTAAATTATATTTATAAATAATAAATTATACTGAAAATATTTAAACTAAAAAAATATTATTAAATAAATTTTTATATAAACACAAGGAAAACATTACTTCTTAGAACCAACAGACAAGACATCTGACATCAACTAGAAACAATATGACACCTACTCCTTTCCTGATTATTATAAAGACATCTCTTAAACCACTTCGGTCAACGCCAACATGTGCGAAGTACTTATACGATATTCCACAGCATATCGGGGCCTTTTTGTTGACCTCATTTATAATGAGTCAATACATTTTGACCTAAAAAGTCAACATTGGTCAAAATGGTCAAACCGAACTCAATGACCAACCCCGTTGACCCCATTAGTCACCCATTTGACCTAAAAAGTCAACTTTGGTCAAAATGGTCAAATCGAATCCAATGACCAACCCTATCGACCCTATAGGTCACCCTTTCGACTCTAAAAGTCAACATTGGTCAAAATGGTCAAACCATGCCCAATGACCAACCCCGTCGACCTCATAGTCACCCTTTCGACCTAAAAGTCAACATCGGTCAAAATGGTCAAACCGGACTCGATGACCAACCCCGTTAACCCCATAGGTCACCCTTTTGACCTAAAAAGTCAACTTTAGTCAAAATGGTCAAACCAGACCCAATGACCAACCCCGTCGACCCCATAGGTCACCCTTCCGACCTAAAAGTCAACTTTGGTCAAAATGGTCAAACCGTACCCAATTACTAACCCCGTTGACCCCATAGGTCACCCTTTCGACCTAAAAGTCAACATCTGGTCAAAATGGTCAAACCATACCCATCGACCAACCCTCGTTGACCCCATAGGTCACCCTTTTGACCTAAAAAGTCAACTTTGGTCAAAATGGTCAAACTGCACCCAATGACCAACCCCGTTGACCCCATAAGCTACCCTTTTAACCTAAAAGTCAACATCGGTCAAAATGGTCAAACCATGCCCAATGACCAACCCTGTTGACCCCATAGGTCACCCTTTTGACCTAAAAAGTAAACTTTGGTCAAAATGGTCAAACCAGACTCGATGACCAACCCTGTTAACCCCATAGGTCACCCTTTTGACCTAAAAAGTCAACTGTGGTCAAAATGGTCAAATTTAACCCAATGACCAACCCTGTTAACCCCACAGGTTACCCTTTTGACCTAAAAAGTCAACTTTGGTCAAAATGATCAAAACAGACCCAATGACCAACCTTGTTGACCTAACAGTCGCCTTTCGACCTAAAAAGTCAACATTGGTCAAAATGGTTAAAGCCGCACTAATGACCAACCCCGTCGACCCCATAGGTCATCCTTTCGACCTAAAAGTCAACTTCGGTCAAAATGGTCAAACTGCACCAAATGACCAACCCTCGCTGACTCTATTGGTCACCCTTTGACCTAAAAGTCAACATTGGTCAAAATGGTCAAACTAGACCTAATGACCAACCCTGTTGACCCCATAGGCCACCCTTTTGACCTAAAAAGTCAACATTGGTCAAAATGGTCAAACCAGACCCAATGACCAACCCTGTTGACCGCATAGGTCACACTTTTGACCTAAAAAGTGAACTTTGGTCAAAATGGTCAAACCAGCACCCAATGACCAACCCCGTTGACCCCATAGGTCACCTTTTGACTCTACAAAGTCAACTTTGGTCAAAATGGTCAAACTGCACTCCAATGACCAACCCTGTTGACCCCATAGGTCACCCTTTTGACCTAAAAACTCAACATTGGTCAAAATGGTCGAAACCGCACCCAGATGACCAACCCCGTTGACCCTATAGAGTCACCCATTCTGACACTAAAAAGTCAACATCGGTCAAAATGGTTAAACTGCATCTCAACGACTCAACCTCATCGACCCCATAGGTCACCCTTTTGACCTAAAAAGTCAACATTGGTCAAAATGGTCAAACCAGACCCAATGACCAACCGTGTTGACCGCATAGGTCACCCTTTTGACATAAAAAGTCAAATTCGGTCAAAATGGTCAAACCAGATCCAATGACCAACCCTGTTGACCCCGTAGGTCACCTTTTTGACCTAAAAAGTCAACTTTAGTCAAAATGGTCAAACTGCACCCAATGACTCAACCCTCGTCGACTCCATAGGTCACCCTTTTCGACCTAAAAAGTTAACTTTGGTCAAAATGGTCAAACTAGCACCAAATGGACTCAACCCTTTGACCCCATAGGTCACCCTTTCGACCTAAAAAGTCAACTTTAGTCAAAATGGTCAAACTAGCACCCAATGACCAACCCCATCGACCCCATACGTCATCCTTTCGACCTAAAAGTTAACTTTGGTCAAAATGGTCAAACTGCACCCAATGACCAACGTCTGTTGACCCCATAGGTCACCCTTTTGACCTAAAAAGTCGCCTTTGGTCAAAATGGTCAAACCGTACCCAATGACTAACCTTGTTGACCCCATAGGTCACCCTTTTGACCTAAAAAGTCGACTTTAGTCAAAATGGTCAAACAGTACCTAATGACCAACCCTCGTTGACCCCATAGGTCACCTTTTCGACCTAAAAAGTCAACTTTGGTCAAAATGGTCAAATCGACCCAATCACCAACCCCTGTTGACCCCATAGGTCACCCTTTCGACCTAAAAAGTCAACTTTGGTCAAAATGGTCAAACCGGACCCAATGACCAATCTCGTTGACCCCATAAGTCAATCCTTTCGATCCAATAACATGTTTAAAACCCCACAATGACAAAACTACAAATACTGAGATCAAATCAACCAGGACAAGGTTAAAAAGATCACATTGGACATTTTAAAATTAAATTGATCAACCTTGGCTGACTTGAGTCAACCTAGGTCAAAATTGGTCAACGCTTATCTATTTTAATCAAAATAGATAAAAATGAAATAAAAACAACAAAATTAATCAAATAATTAATTTCAAAAGTATTTTTATTAATTAAAATGATTAATGATTTAATTTTCAATATTTTAATTAAATGACATAATTAATTAAAATAAAAATTAAATTAAAATCATAAAATAATAAAAATAATAAAATTAATCAATTAATTAATTTGAAATTATTTTCAATTAATAAATTGATTAATAAAATAATTTCCAACAATTTTTAATTAATAACATGATTAATTAAAATGGAAATTAAATTAAAAAAAGAAAAAAAAGAAAAAGAAAAGACATAAGATGACACATGGCCTTCCCATAATTAATTAGGCTAAGACTAAATTAAGTTCACCATGAGATATATTACCCCATAATAAAGCTTAGCTTAAAGTAATTTAACCATGGGTTAACATCCATCATGATGGGTAAAATGAGGTGTCTCTTCCTCCCTCGCCCTAAGCCATGACTCACCCTTACTTAGCCGTGAGGTGGCCGGCCAACACCAAGCCTCATCTCCCACCTCCTAAGCAAGCCAATAGAGAGAGAACCAAGCATAAACCCACCCCTCACCATGGTTAAATGGAATCATGAGAGCGGAGCATATGTGTCACCATTTGCCAAGGTTAGAGGGTGATGTGTAAGCTCATAAGGAGGAGAAATTACAGCTCACTTATAACCTCTTGCATGATCCAATGGAGGAGAGCCAAAACATTGAGCTCATCATGGAAAGCTTGGGAGAAGCAATAGTGGCTATCCTCTTAGCCGAATTCCTCCTCCAATGGGTTAATAGAGGAGATAACAACTCCCCTAGAACAACCTAAGCTAAGCCATGGCCTCCCCTTGGCTATAAATAGAGCCCAAACCCGAGCCTAGTAAGAAGAGAAGAAAAAATTTAGAAATGCCTATAGGCTGCTCAAATCCTCTGACCCCCTACATAAGAACTCTTCCTAAGAGTCTTAGCAGTCCATTAGAACCAAATCCAAGCCATAGGTTGAACCCAATCGAGCCAATTTGAGCAAAACTCAAAAACAGCCCAAACCAGCCACTTCTTCAAAATTCTCCTTTAAGCCCGACTTCTGGATCAAATTGCTGCAGCAATAATCTTCCACTGGGGTCCTAGAAGACAACTACAAGGTCTAATCTAGATTGATTTGCTTGTGGCAAAGATATGAAATTATTTTTCACAAAATAATTTGTATTTTTGAAATATCATGTGTTATACTAGCCCAGAAATGTTGCATCACCGTATGGATATATTTTACATGTTTAGATGATTCCATAGGTTCAAAAATCACTCAATTTCATCATGAAATGAGTGAGATATTAAGGTTTGAAGTTTAACGGCTTGAAATAATTCGAATTTTTATTCTAATAATCTCAGTCGTTCGATCCCGTGTTTCGGGATGAACGGCGTAGATCGCGCTCCGCGGTGTCCTTTGTTCGGCCCCACGCAGCGGATCCTCCCGCCAGTTCGACGCGTACGAGGACACGCGTCGGCGGGAGATTAAAACGGCGGCGGGAAATTGGTTAAAAATTAATTTTAACCTCAAAACTTCAAAAATTAATATCTTTTTATCTAGAGGTCACAAAAATATGATAAAAATACCTCTGGAAAGCTCTTGAAGAGGAGAAAATTATGAAATAAAAATCATAATTTTATTCTCATTATTTAAATTTTAAATAATTAAATACTTTCTGGAGTATTTTAATTATTAAAAATAATTTATAAATCAAAAAAATATGAAACTTTGAGGCATTTATCTTTATGCTCTTAGGGTTCTTTCATAATCTTTTCAAGGACAGAAAACATGTCTATGACACTTTTCTCTAATTTTCAAGTTATCTTATACTTATTTCAAATAATAATTATAAAAAATTGAGAATTAAGAGAAATAAAATGGAAATGAATAGAAATGATAGGCAACTAGACAATAACCCTAAGAAAACTATTTCCAAGTCATAGAAATAATTTTGAATAACATTTTGAAATTTAGGATTAAAACTCTTTATTAATTAAATGATTTTAATCCTAAAAATCACCTTTTTATAAACTTAGCTTATTTCTCTTAATAATCTAAGTTTGAAATGAATCTAGTCTATGATAGGCTAATGGAAAAACTTTAATTGAGTCTAAAATGACAAAATTAGACTTAATTAGGTTTAAAACATTATTTAAACCTATAAGCTTAATACTTAAGTTTAAAATGACAAAATTAGACTTAATTAGGTTTAAAATATCATTTAAACCTATTAAACCCTAAATTTAATTAATTAAGTCTAAAATGACAAAATTAGACTTAATCAGGTTTAAAACATCATTTAAACCTATTAAACCCTAAATTTAATTAATTAAGTCTAAAATGACAAAATTAGACTTAATTAGGTTTAAAACATCATTTAAACTTATTAAACTTTAAATTTAATTAATTAAGTCTAAAATGACAAAATTAGACTTAATTAGGTTTAAAACATCATTTAAACCTATTAAACCTTAAATTTAATTAATTAAGTCTAAGATGACAAAATTAGACTTAATTAGGTTTAAAACATCATTTAAACCTATTTAATCCTAAATTTAATTAATTAACTCTAAAATGACAAAATTAGACTTAATTATGTGTAAAATATCATTTAAACCTATTAAACCCAAATTCACTTAATTAAGTCCAAAATGATAAAATTAGACTTAATTAAGTTTAGAATATCATTTAAACCTTTTTAATTAATCAATTAAACCTTACCTAAATTAGGTTTAATTAACCTTAAATAATTAGACTTAACCCATAATAAGTCTAATTAATCAATTAAACCTTACCTAAATTAGGTTTAATTAACCTTAAATAATTAGACTTAAACCATAATATGTCTAATTAATCAATTAAACCATACCTAAATTAGGTTTAATTAACCTTAAATAATTAGACTTAACCCATAATAAGTCTAATTAATTAATTAAACCTTATCTAAATAAGTCTAAATTAGGTTTAATTAACCTTAAATAATTAGACACAACCCATAAGAAGTATAATTAACTAATTAAACTTACCTAAATTAGGTTTAATTAACTTTAAATAATTAGACTTAACCCATAATAAGTCTAATTAATTAATTAAACCTTACTAAATTAGGTTTAACTAACTTTAAATAATTATACTTAACCCATAATAAGTCTAATTAATTAATTAAACCTTATCTAAATTATATTTAATTAACCTTAAATAATCGAATCTAAATCGACCTTAAGTCTAACCTACACTAGGCTTAAGTCGAACCAAACTTAGGTTCAACTCAACATAAACCCAAGTCGAACCTAAATCTAACTTAGGTCTAACCTATACTAGGCTTATGTCGAACCAAACTTAGGTTCGACTCGACATAAACCTAAGTCGAGCCTAAATCAAAATTAAGTCTAACCTACACTAAGCTTAAGTCGAACCAAACATAGGTTCAACTCAACATAAACCTAAGTTAAACCTAAATCTAACTTAGGTCTAACCTATACTAAGGCTTAAGTCGAGTCCAAACTTAGGTTCGACTCGACATAAACCTAAGTCGAGCCTAAATCAAACTTAAGTCTAACCTACACTAGGCTTAAGTCAAACCAAACTTAGGTTCAACTCAACATAAACCTAAGTTAAACCTAAATCTAACTTAAGTCTAACCTACACTAGGCTTAAGTCAAACTAGACTTAGACTCAACTTGACATGAACCTAAGTCAAACTAAAACCTAACTTAAGACTTAAGTCAAACCAAACTTAGATTCAACCTGACATGAATCTAAGTCTAACCGAAACACAACTTAAGTCTAACCCATGTTGGACTTAAGTCAAACTAAACTTAGGTTCAACCCGACATGAACTTAAGTCTGACCTAAACTCAATGTAAGTTCAACCCATATTGAACTTAAGTCAACTTTAAATATAGGTTCAACTTAACTTGAACTTTAGTCAAATCTTAACTTAAGACCAAACTATATCCAACTAAATTCATACCTAAATTCAAAAAAATATTTTAATTAAGTCTAATATCCTAGACTTAATTAAATCATCAAGCAATTGAGATTTAAAGCAACAAATCATGAACCTAGGTTTAACTTATTAGACTTAATGTCTCAATAAACTACAGCTAAATAGACTTAATTAAAACTTAAGCCTTATCTAAAAAGGACTTAGATGGTCTGCAATTCTAATTAAGTCTAATTTATAGACTTGATTAACCTTTAGGTCATATTTAAACAAGGCTTAAAACTTAATTAAGTCTATTCTAAGTTAAACCTTTTAACTTAAGTTTAGACAGACATGAACTCAAGTTAATTAAATTCAATCAACATTGAATTTAACTTAGGTTCAACCAGACATGAACCAAAGTTAATTCAATCAATATTGAATCTATTTTTCAACCTTTTAACTTAAGTTCAGACAGATATGAACTCAAGTTAATCTAACTCAACTTTCAACTTAAATTCAAACAGACATAAATTCAAAATTCAAGTTTAAACTCAACTCAAGACATAAATTCGACATTTCAAACCAAAATCGACATAACCGACATAAATTTGACATTTCAAACATAAATCGACAACATAAATTCGACATTTCAAACCAAAATCGACATAACTGATATAAATTCGACATTTCAAACCAAAATCGACATAACCGACATAAATTCGACATTCCAAACATAAATCAACATAACCAACATAAAATTGACATTTTGAATATAAATTTGACAAATATCGATATTAATTGAAATTAATCCGATATTTAGACAAAATTAAACAGTAATAAATATAATTTGACATAAACCGACATCCAGGACATGTTAAATCAAAGCAATAAACATGACATTTTTTTCTGACAATCTTTTCTTTGCAGGGTGAAGACAAAAAGTTTCGTTTAGATTTTCTTTGCATGTTATAGGATGTGCTAACTCTGTTTTACAGGATGACATTCTAGACAAACAAAAACAAAACCAAAACTTTTTAGGATAGCCACCAAACATAATATTTTCAAAATGAAACAAAACAAAGACATGGACAAACAAAAACAAAAACTTTTAGGATAGTCACCAAAACAAAACAAAACAACGACATGGAAAACAACAACAAAACTTTTAAGATAACAACATGAAAAACAAAATCAAAACTTTAAAATAATAAATATGACATGATATTTAGGAGTGATAGTGGGTACATCTCTCCTTAAAATAAAATTTTAGAAAACAAATGATTGACATTAATCAGAAGTTTTCTTGAACAATTAAAAATTGTTTAAGATGTAAATAACTATAGAAGCTTGCTTCTATAGGAGATCAAAAAGAACCCACAATATAAATCTCTGGTTTTTCATGATTTTCTTTATATGAAAATTCTAGGATATATTATTCTAGGATATTCTTCTATAAGGATTGTCATAAACATCCTTTTCTACTATTAGCCCTAAATTCCTCAAATCTTTCATGGGATTTATAGGAATAAAATTAGGCTAATATTAGATGGCGACTCCTCGATATCGATATTCCACACCAATCTCTTTCCATTCGTCGACAATCCGCAAAGCTTATGATTCTTTGAGTTGGGATTTTATATTGGGTGTTCTTAGGGTCCCTACCCCCTTTTGTTTACTTATTTCCAATTGGCTTCATTCCAATCTTTATAGCATCCTTATTAATGGTGAGGTTCATGGCTACTTCAGTGCGGGCCGTGGGATTAAGTAGGGCGACCCTCTTTCTCCCACTATTTTCATTTTGGTTTTTGATTATTTTTCTCGTCTCTTAAATGACCTCTTCGTTAAAAGGCCGAATCTCCATTTTTCTTCTAAATCTAGCGTGTTGGTTTCCCATTTAGCTTATGCGGATTACGTCGTCCTTTTCTCTAACGCTTCCAAGGTTTCTATTAAGAAAATTTTCCAATTTTTGTAGGACTTTCAAGCTTTTTCCGGGTTACATTTCAAAGCTACCAAGTGTCATTTATATTTTGGGAACTCTGTAGATGGTAGGAAATCCTCCCGGGCTACTCACTACACTGGGTTTGCTGTTTCCACCCTTCCCTTAAAGTATTTGGGAGTTCATTTGCTTAAGGGTAGGATGAGACAAACTCAATTTGATGAGGTTGTTCAAAAAATTAAGAACCGCATTCTTGATTGGAAAAATATGTTCTTTTCCTTGGTGGTATGGTTTACAAGTCTTGCCCATTAAGATTACCACTCAAAAAATTATTGAGAGATGCTTTAATAAATTTCTTTGGGCGGGTATGTACTCTGGTAAAAAGTGGGGCTCTTAGAAGAAAGTATGCCAACTACCACTGCCGGTGGTTTGGGATTCAAATAACTTCGCCACATTGCTGAGATTAATTTATTCAAACATTGGCTCAATTTTCGTAAGCATGATTCGTTATGGTCTTCCTTTGTGCATGATAAATATGTCAGGAATCGTCTCCCTTATCTCGTTGTCTAGAGGAAGGGTGATTCTAGAATGTGGAAGCGAATCTTATCTTGCAGGGATTGGGCTATCGAGTGGAAAATTTTTGAACAATACAAACACATAAATAAAAGGACAATAAATATTCTGGATGGTTTAAACTGTTTACCAGAATATTTGATGAAGCTGAACAAACTGCTATCATTGATCATATTACAAAAGCCCAAAATCAGGGTAGAGGCTGGACTCCTTCAAAGGAAAACCTATTCTGAACCTAATAAATGGATTCGTGGCAAGGGTAGACAAACCCTACAATATGGGTGTTGCTACAATTATGCTAGAGACGGAGAAGGAAATCTTCCCGGAATTTTGCGACACGAACAAGTCGATCCTTTACCCACTGTGATAATCCAAGTTATCAAACGACTTGTCACTTGGGGGATTTTACCTACAGACTGTATTCCTGACAGTTGCATCATCAATATATATGATAAAGGAGACTGTATCCCTCCTCACATTGACAGCCATGATTTTGAGAGACTGTTTTGCACCGTGTCACTAATGAACCGCTGTTCTGCTGTGTTTGGAAGGGAGATACAAATCTTGGGACCTGGAGAGTTTGAAGGTACGTGTCATATTCTTTTAACTCGAGGATCAGTTCTCCTATTTCAAGGGAAAGGTGCAAATTTTGTAAAACACTGCATACCCAGTGTCAACAAGCCACACATCTCAATTACTTTGCGACGGATGAAGCCCGACAAACGACCTGTCGGATATAAAGCTATACCGTAGCCGGAGAATCTACAACCTTTGGAATTACCATAACCCCATAAATGTCTAAACACCTGAAACATGTTTGATAAATAATGTTTTGGAGTGTAGGACATTTTTGGACAGTCTGTTAATATCCAAAGCTATGTTATGACATATAAGAACTTTTAACATGTGATGTATATATAGTTGTCGATGTGTGATATATCGGTAGCTGTTGGTATGTAAAATATCAGTAGTTTGTTGCAGCACGCTATATGATATGTACACATATATGTACCGTTAGTTCTTGCTTGCAATAATATGTACTGGTGACCTTTTTATGGAAATAAAATAAAATGTTGGAAAAATATTCCCCATTATGCTATCATATGTCGACGAGTCCTAAAAATAATAAAATAAATTTTAATGATGAAATAAATGACTTATGATAACTAAACATGAGAATTATCATTCGACCTATATAGGTCAAAACCCCAGCGGATATTCCCACCAAAAATATTAGTGAGTTCGCCACTCTCTCCGGTTATTGGATGTATGTCCTTTCCTGACACGGAAATCATGGCTTTCCTCTATCCAAATCTTGACATTGACATTCTGAGGAAAATAGAAAATGATATCTATTTTCTCTCTCCGGTTATTGGATGTAAGTCCTTTCCTGACACAGAAATTATGGCTTTCCTCTAACCAAATCCTGACATTGACATTCTGAGGAAAATAGAAAATGACATCTATTTTCTCTCTCCGGTTATTGGATGTAAGTCTTTTCCTGACACGGAAATTATGGCTTTCCTCTAACCAAATCTTGACATTGACATTTTGAGGAAAATAGAAAATGACATCTATTTTCTCTCTCCGGTTATTGGATGTAAGTCCTTTCCTGACACGGAAATCATGGCTTTCCTCTAACCAAATCTTGACATTGACATTCCGAGGAAAATAGAAAATGACATCTATTTTCTCTCTCCGGTTATTGGATGTAAGTCCTTTCCTGACACGAAAATCATGGCTTTCCTCTAACCAAATCTTGACATTGACATTCTGAGGAAAACAGAAAATGACATCTATTTTCTCTCTCCAGTTATTGGATGTGAGTCCTTTCCTGCACGAAAATTATGGCTTTCCTCTAACCAAATCTTGACATTGACATTTTGAGGAAAATAGAAAATGACATCTATTTTCTCTCTCCGGTTATTGGATGTAAGTCCTTTCCTGACACGGAAATCATGGCTTTCCTCTAACCAAATCCTGACATTGACATTCTGAGGAAAATAGAAAATGACATCTATTTTCTCTCTCCGGTTATTGGATGTAAGTCCTTTCCTGACACGGAAATTATGGCTTTCCTCTAACCAAATCTTGACATTGACATTTTGAGGAAAATGGAAAATGACAACTATTTTCTCTCTCTAGTTATAGGACATAAGTCCTTTCCTGACACGGAAATCACGACATTCCTTTAACAAAATATCGACATTGCCATTTTTGAATATGACATTCGTTTTCTCTCCCAGTGAATCCCTTCTCTAAACACAAGAAAAACATTCCTTCTCAGATCCAACAAACAAGACATCTGACATCCACAAGAAACGATATGACACCTACTCCTTTCCTGATTATTATAAAGCATCTCTTAAACCACTTCGGTCAACGCCAATATGTGCAGAATACGTATACATTATTCCACACATATTGGGGGCCCTTTTGTTGACCTCATTTATAATGAGTCAATACCTTTTGACCTAAAAAGTCAACATTGGTCAAAATGGTCAAACCAGACCCAATGACCAACCCTGCTGACCCCATAGGTCACCCTTTTGACCTAAAAAGTCAACTTTGGTCAAAATGGTCAAACCAGGCCCAATGACCAACCCTGTTAACCCCATAGGTCACCCTTTTGACCTAAAAAGTCACCATTGGTCAAAATGGTCAAACCAGACCAAATGACCAACCCTGTTGACCCCATAGGTCACCCTTTTCACCTAAAAAGTCAACTTTGGTTAAAATGGTCAAACCAGACCCAATGACTAACCTTGTTGACCCCATAGGTCACCCTTTTGACCTAAAAAGTCAACATTGGTCAAAATGGTCAAACCAGACCCAATGACCAACCCTGTTGACCCCACAGGTCACCCTTTTGATCTAAAAGTCAACTTTGGTCAAAATGGTCAAACCAGACCCAATGACCAACCCCGTTGACCCCATAGGTCACCCTTTCGACCTAAAAAGTCAACTTTAGTCAAAATGGTTAAACTGGACCAATGACCGACCTCATTGACCGCATAGGTCACCCTTTCGACCTAAAAAGTCAACTTTGGTCAAAATGGTCAAACCGGACCTAATGACCGACCACAGTTGACCCCATAGGTCACCCTTTCGACCTAAAAAGTCAACTTTGGTCAAAATGGTCAAACCGGACCCAATGACCGACCACGTCGACCCCGTAGGTCACCCTTTTGACCTAAAAGTCGACATTGGTCAAAGTGGTCAAACTAGACCCGATGACCGACTCACGTTGACCCTATAGGTCACCCTTTCGACCTAAAAAGTCAACATTGGTCAAAATGGTCAAACCGGACCCAATGACCAACCCTGTTGAGCCTAGAGTCACCCTTTTGACCTAAAAAGTCAACTTTGGTCAAAATGGTCAAACCAGACCTAATGACAAACCCTGTTGACCCCATAGATCACCCTTTTGACCTAAAAAGTCAACATTGGTCAAAATGGTCAAACCAGACCCAATGACCAACCCTGTTGACCCCACTGGTCACCCTTTTGACATAAAAAGTCAACTTTAGTCAAAATGGTCAAACCAGACCCAATGACCAACCCTGTTGACCGCATAGGTCACCCTTTTGACTCTAAAAGTCACCATTGGTCAAAATGGTCAAACCGGACCCAATGACTAACCTCGTTGACCCCATAGGTCACCCTTTTGACCTAAAAAGTCAACTTTGGTCAAAATGGTCAAACCAGACCCAATGACCAACCCTGTTGACCCCATAGGTCAACCTTTTCACCTAAAAAGTCAACATTGGTCAAAGTGGTCAAACCAGACCCAATGACCAACCCTGTTGACCCCACAGGTCACCCTTTTGATCTAAAAGTCAACTTTGGTCAAAATGGTCAAACCGGACCCAATGACCGACCACGTTGACCCCATAGTCACCCTTTTCGACACTAAAAGTCAACTTTAGTCAAAATGGTTAAACCGGACCCAATGACTAACCCCGTTGACCACATGAGTCACCCTTTCGACCTAAAAAGTCAACTTTGGTCAAAATGGTCAAACCGGACCCAATGACTGACCACTGTTGACCCCATAGGTCACCCTTTTGACCTAAAAAGTCAACTTTGGTCAAAATGGTCAAACCAGACCCAATGACCAACCCTGTTGACCCCATAGGTCACCCTTTTGACCTAAAAGTCAACATTGGTCAAAGTGGTCAAACTAGACCCAATGACCAACTCTGTTGACCCCATAGGTCACCCTTTTGACCTAAAAAGTCAACATTGGTCAAAATGGTCAAACCAGACCTAATGACCAACCCTGTTGAGCCCACAGGTCACCCTTTTGACCTAAAAAGTCAACTTTGGTCAAAATGGTCAAACCAGACCTAATGACAAACCCTGTTGACCCCATAGATCACCCTTTTGACCTAAAAAGTCAACATTGGTCAAAATGGTCAAACTGGATCTAATGACCGACCCTGTTGACCCCACGGAGTCACCCTTTTGACATAAAAAGTCAACTTTAGTCAAAATGGTCGAACCGGACCCAATGACCAACCACATTGACCGCATAGGTCACCCTTTCGACCTAAAAAGTCAACTTTGGTCAAAATGGTCGAACCGGACCCGATGACCAACCCTGTTGACCCCATAGGTCACCCTTTCGACCTAAAAAGTCAACTTTGGTCAAAATGGTCGAACCAGACCCAATGACCAACCCTGTTGACCCCATAGGTCAACCTTTTCACCTAAAAAGTCAACATTGGTCAAAGTGGTCAAACCAGACCCAATGACCAACTCTGTTGACCCCATAGGTCACCCTTTTAACCTAAAAGTCAACATTAGTCAAAATGGTCAAACCAGACCCAATGACCAATCCTGTTGACCCCATAGGTTACCCTTTTGACCTAAAAAGTCAACTTTATTCAAAATGGTCAAACCAAACACAATGACCAACCCTGTTGACCCCATAGGTCACCCTTTTGACATAAAAAGTCAACTTTGGTCAAAATGGTCGAAACCGCACCAATGACCGACCACTGTTGACCCCATAGTCACCCTTTTGACCTAAAAAGTCAACTTTAGTCAAAATGGTCAAACCAGACCCAATGACCAACCCTGTTGACCCCATAGGTCACCCTTTTGACCTAAAAAGTCAACTTTTGTCAAAATGGTCAAATTTGACCCAATCACCTACCCTGTTGACCCCATAGGTCACCCTTTTGACCTAAAAAGTCAACTTTGGTCAAAATGGTCAAACCAGACCCAATGACCCAATCTCGTTGACCCCATAAGTCGATCCTTTGATCCAATAACATGTTTAAAACCCCACAATAATAAAACTACAAATACTGTGATCAAATCAACCAGGACAAGGTTAAAAAGATCACATTGGACATTTTAAAATTATATTGATCAACCTTGGCTGACTTGAGTCAACCTAGGTCAAAATTGGTCAACACTTATCAATTTTAATCAAAATAGATAAAAATGAAATAAAAACAACTAAATTAATCAAATAATTAATTTCAAAATTATTTTGATTAATTAAAATGATTAATGATTTAATTTTCAATATTTTTATTAAATGACATAATTAATTAAAATAAAAATTAAATTAAAATCATAAAATAATAAAAATAATAAAATTAATCAATTAATTAATTTGAAATTATTTTCAACTAATAAATTGATTAATAAAATAATTTTCAACAATTTTTAATTAATTACATGATTAATTAAAATGGAAATTAAATTAAAAAAAGAAAAAAAGAAAAAGAAAAGACATAAGATGACACATGGCCTTCCCATAATTAATTAGGCTAAGACTAAATTAAGTTTACCATGAGATATATTACCACATAATAAAGCTTAGCTTAAATTAATTTAACCATGGGTTAACATCCATCATGATGGGTAAAATGAAGTGTCTCTTCCTCCTTCACCCTAAGCCATGACTCACCCTTACTTAGCCATGAGGTGGCCGGCCAACACCAAGCCTCATCTCCCACCTCCTAAGCTAGCCAATAGAGAGAGAACCAAGCTTAAACCCACCCCTCACCATGGTTAAATGGAATCATGAGAGGGGAGCATATGTGTCACCATTTGCCAAGGTTAGAGGGTGATGTGTAAGCTCACAAGGAGGAGAAATTACAGTTCACTTATAACCTCTTGCATGATCCAATGGAGGAGAGCCAAAACATTGAGCTCATCATGGAAAGCTTGGGAGAAGCAACAATTGCTATCCTCTCAGCCGAATTCCTCCTCCAATGGGTTAATAGGGGAGATAACAACTCCCCTAGAACAACCTAAGCTAAGCCATGGCCTCCCCTTGGCTATAAATAGAGCCCAAACCCGAGCCTAGTAAGAAGAGAAGAAAAAATTTAGAAATACCTATAGGCTGCTCAAATCCTCTGACCCCCTACATAAGAACTCTTCCTAAGAGTCTTATCAGTCCATTAGAACCAAATCCAAGCCATAGGTGGAACCCAATCGAGCCAATTTGAGCAAAACTCAAAAACAGCCCAAACCAGCCACTTCTTCAAAATTCTCCTTTAAGCCCGACTTCTGAATCAAATTGCTGCAGCAATAATCTTCCACTGGGGTCCTAGAAGTCAACTACAAGGTATGATCTGGCTTGATTTACTTGTGGCAAAGGTATGGAATTATTTTTCACAAAATAATTCATATTTTTGAAATATCATGTGTTATACTAGCCCAGAAATGTTGCATCACCGTATGGATATATTCTACATGTTTAAATGATTCCATAGGTTCAAAAATCACTCAATATCATCACGAAATGAGTGAGATATTAAGGTTTGAAGTTTAACGGCTTGAAATAATTCAAATTTTTTATTGAATTATCTCAGCCATTCGATCCCGTGTTTCGGGATGAACGACGCAGATCGCGCTCCGCGGTGTCCGGTGTTCGGCCCACCGCAGCGGATCCTCCCGCCCGTTCGACGCATAAGAGGACACGCGTCGGCGGGAGATTAAAACGGCGGCGGGAAATTGGTTAAAAATTAATTTTAACCTCAAAAACTTCAAAAATTAATATCGTTTTATCTAGAGGTCAAAAAAAATATGATAAAAATACCTTTGGAAAGCTCTTGAAGAGGAGAAAATTATGAAATAAAAATCATAATTTTATTCTCATTATTTAAATTTTAAATAATTAAATACTTTCTGTAGTATTTTAATTATTAAAAATTATTTATAAATCAAAAAATATGAAACTTTGAGGCATTTATCTTTATGCTCTTAGGGATCTTTCATAATCTTTTCAAGGACATAAAACATGTCTATGACACTTTTATCTAATTTTCAAGTTATCTTATAATTATTTCAAATAATAATTATAAAAAACTAAAAATTAAGAGAAATAAAATGGAAATGAATAGAAATGATAGGGCAACAGACAATAACCCTAAGAAAACTATTTCCAAGTCATAGAAATAATTTTGAATAACATTTTGAAATTTAGGATTAAAACTCTTTATTAATTAAATGATTTTAATCCTAAAAATCACCTTTTTTTAAACTTAGCTTATTTCCCTTAATAATCTAAGTTTGAAATGAATCTAGTCTATGATAGGCTAATGGAAAAACTTTAATTGAGTCTAAAATGACAAAATTAGACTTAATTATGTTTAAAACATTATTTAAACCTATAAGCTTATATTCTTAAGTTTAAAATGACAAAATTAGACTTAATTAGGTTTAAAACATCATTTAAACCTATTAACCCCTAAATTTAATTAATTAAGTCTAAAATGAGAAAATTAGACTTAATTAGGTTTAAAACATCATTTAAACCTATTAAATTCTAAATTTAATTAATTAAGTCTAAAAAGACCAAATTAGACTTAATTAGGTTTAAAACATCATTTAAACTTATTAAACTTTAAATTTAATTAATTAAGTCTAAAATGACAAAATTAGACTTAATTAGGTTTAAAACATCATTTAAACCTATTAAACCTTAAATTTAATTAATTAAGTCTAAGATGACAAAATTAGACTTAATTAGGTTTAAAACATCATTTAAACCTATTTAATCCTAAATTTAATTAATTAAGTCTAAAATGACAAAATTAGACTTAATTAGGTTTAAAATATCATTTAAACCTATTAAACCCAAAATTCACTTAATTAAGTCCAAAATGATAAAATTAGACTTAATTAAGTTTAGAATATCATTTAAACCTATTTAATTAATCAATTAAACCTTACCTAAATTAGGTTTAATTAACCTTAAATAATTAGACTTAAACCATTATAAGTCTAATTAATCAATTAAACCTTACCTAAATTAGGTTTAATTAACCTTAAATAATTAGACTTAACCCATAATAAGTCTAATTAATCAATTAAACCTTACCTAAATTAGGTTTAATTAACCTTAAATAATTAGACTTAACCCATAATAAGTCTAATTAATTAATTAAACCTTATCTAAATAAGTCTAAATTAGGTTTAATTAACCTAAATAATTAGACTTAACCCATAATAAGTCTAATTAATCAATTAAACCTTACCTAAATTAGGTTTAATTAAACTTAAATAATTAGACTTAACCCATAATAAGTCTAATTAATCAATTAAACCTTACCAAAATTAGGTTTAATTAACTTTAAATAATTATACTTAACCCATAATAAGTCTAATTAATTAAATAAACCTTATCTAAATTAGATTTAATTAACCTTAAATAATCGAAATCTAAATCGACCTTAAGTCTAACCTACACTAGGCTTAAGTCAAGCCAAACTTAGGTTCGACTCGACATAAACCTAAGTCGAACCTAAATCTAACTTAGAGTGCTAATCTATACTTAGGCTTAAGTCGAGCCAAACTTAGGTTCGACTCGACATAAACCTAAGTCGAACCTAAATCGAACTTAAGTCCTAACCTACACTAGGCTTAAGTCGAACCAAACTTAGGTTCAACTCAACATAAACCTAAGTTAAACCTAAATCTAACTTAGGTCTAACCTATACTAGAGCTTAAGTCGAACCAAACTTATGTTCGACTCAGCATAAACCTAAGTCGAACCTAAATCAAACTTAAGTCTAACCTACACTAGGCTTATGTCGAACCAAACTTAGGTTCGACTCAACATAAACCTAAGTTAAGCCTAAATCTAACTTAAGTCTCAACCTACACTAGGCTTAAGTCGAACCGAACTTAGATTCGACTCGACATGAACCTAAGTCAAACTCAAACCTAACTTAAGACTTAAGTCAAACAAAACTTAGATTCAACCTGACATGAATCTAAGTCTAACCCAAACACAACTTAAGTCTAACCCATGTTAGACTTAAGTTAAACTAAACTTAGGTTCAACCCGACATGAACTTAAGTCTGACCTAAACTCAATGTATGTTCAACCCATATTGAACTTAAGTCACCTTTAAATATAGGTTCAACTTAACTTAAACTTAAGTCAAATCTTAACTTAAGACCAAACTATATCCAACTAAATTCAAACCTAAATTCAACATAAAATTTTAATTAAGTCTAATATCCTAGACTTAATTAAATCATCAAACAATTGAGATTTAAAACAATAAATCATGAACCTAATGTCTCAATAAACTACAGCTAAATAGACTTAGTTAAAACCTAAAAAGGACTTAGATGGTCTGCAATTCTAATTAAGTCTAATTTATTAGACTTGATTAACCTTTAGGTTCTATTTAAACAAGGCTTAAAACTTAATTAAGTCTATTCTAAGTTAAACCTTTTAACATAAGTTCAGACAAACATGAACTCAAGTTAATTAGATTCAATCAACATTGAATTTAACTTAGGTTCAACCAGACATGAACCCAAGTTAATTCAATCAATATTGAATCTAACGTTCAACATTTTAACTTAAGTTCAGACAGATATGACCTCAAGTTAATCTAACTCAACTTTCAACTCAAATTCAAACAGACATAAATTCAAAATTCAAGTTTAAACTCAAATCAAGACATAAATTTGACATTTCAAACCAAAATCGACATAACCGACATAAATTTGACATTTCATACATAAATCGACATAACTGACATAAATTCGACATTTCAAACCAAAATTGACATAACTGACATAAATTCGACATTTCAAACCAAAATCGACATAACTGACATAAATTCGATATTTCAAACATAAATCAACATAACCAACATAAAATTGACATTTCAAATATAAATTTGACAAATATCAATATTAAATGAAATTAATCTGATATTTTGACAAAATTAAACAATAATTAATATAATTTGACATAAACCGACATCCAGGACATGTTAAATAACACAATGTACATGACATTATTTTCTGACAATCTTTTCTTTACAGGGTGAAGACAAAAAGTTTCGTTTAGATTTTCTTTGCATGTTATAGGATGTGCTAACTCTGTTTTGCAGGACGACATTCTGGACAAACAACAACAAAACCAAAACTTCTTAGGATAGCCACCAAACATAATATTTTCAAAATGAAACAAAACAATGACATGGACAAACAAAAACCAAAACTTTTAGGATAGTCACCAAAACAAAAAAAAACAACGACATGGAAAAGAACAACAAAACTTTTAAGATAACGACATGAAAAACAAAATCAAAACTTTAAAATAATAAATATGACATGACATTTAGGAGTAATAGTGGGTACATCTCTCCTTAAAATAAAATTTTAGAAAACAAATGATTGACATTAATCAGAAGTTTTCTTGAAAAATTAAAAATTGTTTAAGATGTAATTAACTATAGAAGCTTTCTTCTATAGGAGATCCAAAAGAACCCACAATAGAAATCTCTGGTTTTCCATGATTTTTTTTATATGAAAATTCTAGGATACATTATTCTAGGATATTCTTCTATAAGGATTGTCATAAACATCCTTTTCTACTATTAGCCCTAAATTCCTCAAATCTTTCATGGGATTTATAGGAATAAAATAAGACTAATATTAGATGGCGACTCCTCAATATCGACATTCCACACCAATCTCTTTCCATTCGTCGACAATCCGCAAAGCTTATGATTCTATGAGTTGGGATTTTATATTGGGTGTTCTCAGGGTTCCTACCCCCTTTTGTTTACTTATTTCCAATTGGCTTCATTCCAATCTTTATAACATCCTTATTAATGGTGAGGTTCATGGCTACTTCAGTGCGGGCCGTGGGATTAAGCAGGGAGACCCACTTTCTTCCACTATTTTCATTTTGGTTTTTGATTATTTTTCTCGTCTCTTAAATGACCTCTTCGTTAAAAGGCCGAATCTCCATTTTGCTTCTAAATCTAGCGTGTTGGTTTCCCATTTAGCTTATGTGGATGATGTCGTCCTTTTCTCTAACACTTCCAAGGTTTCTATTAAGAAAATTTTCCAATTTTTAGAGGACTTTCAAGCTTTTTCCGGGTTACATTTCAACGCTACCAAGTGTCATTTATATTTTGGGAACTCTGTCGATGGTAGGAAATCCTCCTGGGCTACTCACTACACTGGGTTTGCTGTTTCCACCCTTCCCTTAAAGTATTTGGGAGTTCATTTACTTAAGGGTAGGATGAGACAAACTCAATTTGATGAGGTTGTTCAAAAAATTAAGAACCTCATTCTTGATTGGAAAAATATGTTCTTTTCCTTGGTGGTCGTATTAATGTCCTTAAGAGTATCCTTCAGAGCCTGGTGTTGTATGGTTTACAAGTCCTGCCCGTTAAGATTACCACTCAAAAAATTATTGAGAGATGCTTTAATAAATTTCTTTGGGCGGGTATGTACTGCGGTAAAAGTGGTGCTCTTAGAAGAAAGTATGTCAACCTACCACTGCCGGTGGTTTGGGATTCAAACAACTTCACCACATTGCTGAGATTAATTTATTCAAACATTGGCTCAATTTTCGTAAGCATGATTCATTATGGTCTTCCTTTGTGCATGATAAATATGTCAGGAATCGTCTCCCTTATCTCGTTGTCTGGAGGAAGGGTGATTCTAGAATGTGGAAGTGAATCTTATCTTGCAGGGATTGGGCTAACCACCTTATTTACTGGGACTTGGGCAATAGTAACATATCGTTTTGGCATGATACTTGGTCTCCAGTTCATTTTATTCCTGGACCGGATGCTAACAACGATCTTCTTGTGTCCGATGTTTGGCGGGATCACACTTGGAATATCCCACTTTTGCATCAACTTGTTGGGATCGATAATGCTAGCTTTATATCTACCATCCCTTTTGACTCGACTAAGATTGACTATCCTATAACGAAATTTGCATCAAATAGGACTATCTCGAAGATGATTTACTACCATTTACATCATTTTCAGCCAACCTCTTGGGGTAAGAGCATTTGGTCACATGCTTTAACCCCTTCGATGTCTTTTTTAGTCTGGAGAATTTTTCATAAGGTTTTGCCTTACGATGATATTCTTAAGTTGAAAGGACTTTGGTTAGCTTCTAGATGTTATTTTTGTAAGATGGAGGAAGAGTCTTTACGTCACATTTTTATTACTTGTCCTTTCTCTTGTTCTATTTGGATGAAAGGGGGTCGTTGGTTTGGCACTTATGTCCGTACGGGTGAGGATTTTAATGACTTATGGGCTTTCGATCGCCGGCCTAATCATTTTTTTACCATCTATACCTTTATTATTTGTTGGTTTTAATGGATGGCACGAAATGCCATTCATCACAAATGCACTTCGGTTTCTTCCAACACTATTTTCTCCAACATTTTGGCCTATGTTAACAAGGTTTATAAGCTAAGTAATATGAAGGCTAGTTTCTTCTCGGGCATTGCACATTTTGACCACAGTTTTCATGAGACAGTTACCTCTCCGCAACTCCCTATTTTGGTGAGATGGCGGTCGTCCAATACTGGTTGGGTTAAATTTAATGTCGATGGGAGTTGGAGACCGTCCCGTGCAGGGGTTGGTGGAGTTGCTCGTAATTCAGAAAAAAAAATGCTTGCTCTTCTTTTCTTCCCCTTGTATTGCGGACACTCCATTGCAGTCCGAAGCTCATGCCTTAATGTTGGCGGACTCTATTGCGGTGCGTTTTAATTGGCATTGCGTTATTTTTTAGGTGGATTCGTCCAATTTATTTCTTGCTTTAACTAATAATATATCGATACCGTGGGATATTTTATATTATATAAATCGCATTAAATACATCATTTCTCATATCTCGGTCAGTTGAAATTTCATCTACAGGGAAGGAAATATACCGGCTAATTGGTTGGCCAATCTCAGTTCATTAAGCGCTCAGATTTTGGTGGGTACTAACCCGCCCCCGGACCTATCGATTTTGCTCAATGGAGATAACGTGGATATACCAATTCTTCGATTCTCTTGATCTTCTTATTCTTTATTTGAGCAGTAACTGGTACTACCCCTTTGTTATATATACATACATAAATATTTATAGATATGAATGTATAAATTTTTTCATTACTATATATAGATATACATATGTCAATATATACATATATATATATATATATATATATATATATATATATATATATATATATATATATATATATATATATTGCTGTTTATATATATATGAATTCTATATATACAGTTATAGTATATAAACTTATATATATTTATCTATATAATTTTATATTCAATATATTTATATATATAGCTTTATATATATAAATACATGTAGCAATCCTTATATGAAGCAATCTTTATAAGCCATGGTTTTTATTCCTTCCAGTTCATGTGTGACCTATTTTATTTTGCTATCTAAAGGCTACGCAAACTCTTTTGTCGTTGATCGTTTGCTGTTTAATTTCCTCCAAATTGCACAGGCTTACACACACACACACACAGATATATATATATATATATATATATATATATATATATATATATATATATATATATATATATATATATATATATATATAAACCTTACATATATATACAAACCTTATATGTGTGTTTTAAGTTCAGGTTCGGTTCCATACCTGCATGTACCTGGAGCGCGCTCGAACCATTACATCCTCTCCAGCGTCCTGAATGGAAGAAGTTATTACTGCATACTTAGGACCTCAGCTTCGCGGCGATATACTCTCCATCAACTCTCCATCACTCTTTTATTGCCTCTACTGAAATCCACAGAAAATGGAGCGAGGAATATTTCTTCTTTGCCCAGTTGTTAGCTTGCTGGAGTTTCGTTTCTGTGCAGCCACACTTTAATTTGCTTGTGATATTCATGACGTTTTACCTGCTATGTTCCTTTTGATATGAGATTAAACTTACTGTTTCTTTTGTTATTGCTATAATGATTGCTCTTTTGTTTGGCGTCGAGTTGTACCGTGGAGGTCGAACCCTTCTGGACGACAATTTAAGAGTTTCACCTCCCCCCCTCTTTTTGTAACATTTACATGATATCAACGCGTAGGGAACCATAAGACGCTCTTTCTTTTAAAAAGAAATATATATATATATATATATATATATATATATATATATATATATATATATATATATATATAATTTTATATTTACAATTTATTTAATTAATAAATATTTTTATAATTAAATTATATTTATAAATAATATCTTGTACTTAAATTATTTAAAACAAAAAAAAATATTATATAAATTTATATATATATATATATATATATATATATATATATATATATATTTATATTTATATTTATATTTATATAGTGGAGGTTTCTTGAAGCGATTTCTGAATTCTGCTACTTTGATCATGCATTTGGAAGTTCTTCTTATGGAATTTTGTTTAGTTGAAGACTAATTCTTTTAGTTTTCTGTTCTGATTCCTTTGCTATGATTTTCTTCAATTCCCGGTTCTTATTTTTTCAATTTCTGGCTTTCTGTTTGATTTTTTTTCTGGGTTGTTGTTCGATTTTTATGATGGCTGATCTAAATCATCCCCGTCTAAAACTTTTCGCTGAAGTGACTGTTTCTAATTTAGATTCTAATTCTGATAAACTGGTATTTCCCCAATTTTATCATGAGGCTGCACAAGGTAGAGGTGAATGCCCATTTATCAAGAAGATTGAGAAGAAGGGTGGCAAACCTGCATTATTCCTATCTGATGCTGATATTTCTTCTTTAGTTGAAGTACATAAATTTACCTTAATAGGTAAATTCCAATTTGGGCATCCTAAAATGGAAATCATAAGAAAATGTTTTGAAAATTTCAAATTGCTTGGTTCTTGGAAGGTTGGGCTTTTTGATGGAAGGCATATTATGATACAACTCTCCAAAGAAATTGACTATGCTAATCTATTCTCTAAGAAATTTATCTTAATTGAGGGTGTTCCAATGAAACTTTTGAAATGGTCTCCTTCTTTTGATCCTCATCAAGAACCACCAGTTATTCCAATTTGGTATAAACTGCCAAATCTCAAACTTCATTTATTTAACCATCAAATTCTTTATGCAATTGGGACTGCCTTGGGTAGGCCTTTGAAATTGGACATGCCTACTTTTCAACTTACCAGGGCATCTGTAGCTCGAATTCTTGTAGAAAGGGATATTTCCCTTGCTGATATTGAAGAGATCTGGATAGGTACTCCACATAATGGTTATTGGCAAGCTGTTATTATGGAAAATAAGCCTTATTATTGCCATCATTGTAAAATGTTTGGTCATTCAAATGACAAATGTTTTAGGCTTCATCCTCAATTAAAATCTAACAAGAATACACATTCTAAATCATTGGATCAAGCTCAGGTTGTCTTAACCACTGCTGTTGGGGAGGAGATTCATAAGAATTCTGCTGTGGATCTTACCTTGTCTGCTAATGAACTTGGCACAATTTCTGATACAGTTAATATTGATATTTCTGATCCTAATGTGGAAAAATTGATAAAGAGTTCTAAAGAACCTGTTTCAGATCACATTGCTGTTGAGGATTCTAGTACTTTGCCTAGCACTTCTGATTCTGTTATTACTGCAAGGAATGATGATCTTATTAAACACACTGATCCTTTGATTAACTCTAATGCAGCAGGCCCTATCAACAATACAACATTTCCATCTACTGTTATTTAAAAAACTGAAGATTTACATTTAGATTCTATTCTTCCTCCTGTACTAGAAATACAAAATTCTCATGATTTGTTGGAAGCAAATAATCTCACTCACTATCAAGCTGTTGAAGTTCTCCCCAAACCTATGCAATATCCTGTCTTTCAACATGTAACTCAGAATGAAAATACTGTTTCTGCAGAAATGGCAACTGTCAGCACTGATATTCAAAATGAATGGATGATTCAAAAAGCCAGGAAGAAAAGGTCCTTGGAGTTAAAACATCTTTCAGAAAACAATACTATCCAGAATTCGCAAAGCAACTTCTTCTTCTTCTAGGGTGATCTAGAGGAGGAAGGACTCGTTTCTCATGATTAAATTTTTGTGTTGGAATATTAGGGGAGTGGCCAATCCCGGCTCCCTTAATAGACCGACTAATTTAAACAGGGTTCATCGGTTTTGGGTTATTGCTCTTTTGGAGCCTTTAGTCAAGTCCAATTTGGACGTGTTTACTAAGAAGTTTACTGGCTATACTTTTCTTACAAATTGTTCCAATAAAATCTGGATTTTTTATAGGAAGGAATTGAAGGTTAAATTCCTGATTAATCACTCTCAATTGTTACATTTCCATTTCGAATTAGAACAGTTTTCTGGTTCTGCATCCATTGTATATGCTACTACTGTTAATGCTGATAGGATTGAGCTTTGGAATATTTTGCATCATATTAGCAATCAGATGACTGAAGGGTGGATTGTTGGTGGGGATTTTAATTCCATTGCACATCCTAGTGAGAAAAAAGGTGGGAGAAATCCTAACTTACAAGCCATGCTGACATTCTCTAATAATATCTCTTCTGCTAATCTTTTTGATATTGGTTTTGAGGGTTCTTGTTTTACTTGGAGAAGGGGTAATATTTATGAAAGAATTGATAGATTCTTGGTTAATCAGCTTTGGTTAAATATGTTTCTTGTATCTACTGTTAAACATTTAGCAAGATTGGGTTATGATCATACTCCTTTGTTGGTACATTTTGCTATTAATCCCATAATTCAAAAATCTACCTTCAGATATCTTATTGTTTGGTCTAATCATCCCGATTACACTAAATTCATAGGCTGATAATTGGAAGATCCCTTTGGATGTTCATTATTCGATCCTATGACTAAACTTTGGCAATTACGGAAAAGAATTTCCATTAAATTGAAACACTCGGAATTGGAATGTATTTCGGGAATGTTCATCGGAAAGTTATCAAGCTGAAGCTATGGTAAATGCTTTAGAAATCCTTGTTGCTTGAAGGTGCTTGAATCCGATTTTAATCTTAATGAAGCCTATAGCGGATTGCAAACTGCTATTCGGAATGAAGAATTACTCGCTACAACAAAAAGTCGTCGTCAACCTGGTTTCAACATGGTGACAGAAATTCAAAGTTTTTCCATGCTTCTATTAAATACAAAAGGTTTGTTAATGCTATTTTGAGAATGAAATCTGCTAATAGTAAATGGCTTTGTACAACCAAAGAGATTGTTGAAGATGCTATAGATTACTTTCACAACTCGTTTTCTTTTCGACTTATTGACTCCATTCGCCTACTCTCCATCACCGATTGATTCGCATTTCGGTAATGTGAATATGGACTCTTTGGTTCAACCACTCGATGCTAAAAAGTTTTTGATGCTCTTCATTCAATAGATGGCAAGCAAGTTCACTGGACCGCGATGGGTTTACATCTGACTTTTATATCAAAAATTGGATAGTTATTCAATCGATGTAGTCTCGAAGCAGTCAAAGCTTCTTTCAAGGATCTGATCTTCCCAAATATTTCTCTTCTTCTACTATTGTTCGTCGCTGCTAAGAATAACTGCAAATCTAATTGGCATGATTTCGGACCTATTAGCTTAACCTCTACTTTCTCAAAAATTATTAGTAAGATCTTAGTAGCTCGACTACAACCTTTATTGGGGGACATTATATCTGAAAACCAAAGTGCCTTTATAAAAGGAAGAAGTATATGTGATAATGTTCTTTTAGCACAAGAACTTCTTGTTGATATTGACAAACATTGCAGAGGTGCTAATATCATTTTCAAATTGGATCCGCCAAAGCTTTTGATTCCATCGATTGGACCTTTATTCTAAATGTCCCGGTCGATAGAGGATTTAGTTCCAATTTTTGTTCTCTCATTTCCAGATGGCTTAGCAACAATTACCATAGTGTCTGATTAATGGAGGTCGTCATGATTTTTTTCAATCCGGTAGGGGTATTAGACAAGGAGATCCATTGTCCCCTTATATCTTCATTCTTGTCTTTGACTATCTCTCAAAAATGCTGAATCAAATGCAACTTTCTCATCCTTTTACTCAATACCAACACAGATCTACTCTTTTAATTAGTCATCTTGCTTATGCAGATGATGCGATTTTATTTTCTAATGCTACTAAACTATCCATTAAATGTCTTATGGATGTCCTTACTGATTTTGAAGCTATTTGTGGAATGCTTTTCAACAGATCTAAATGTTATTTCCTTGCTAGCTCTCTAATCAATAATCAAAGGAAGAATTGGATTGTTGATTTCACCGGCTTTAAAGAGACTCAATATCCTCTTTCATACTTGGGCTTCCCCTTAATTAAAGGAAGGAGAAGACTCTCTCATTTTGATGATGTTATTTCTAAAATTTCTACTAAGATTAATTGTTGGTCTAATTCTTTTCTTTCAACTGAAGGAAGAGTAACACTTCTTAAGAGTGTGTTAACTGCCTTCCCTCTTTATACTATGCAGATGATTAAAATGAAGAAAAGTACACAAAAAATGCTCTCCATTATATTCAATAAATTCCTTTGGGAAGGACAAGACAAGCAAATGCATTGGACCAATTGGGAGAAACTTTGTAAACTCGTGGATTGTGGTGGCTTAGGCTTTAAAAATTTTCAGCAGTTGAGTTTAGCCTTTTACTGCAAGTTATGGATTAACTTTAGATCACAGCACCCTTTGTGGTCTAAATTTATGAATGCCAAATACTGTAATACTTCTCATCCAAATCTTGTTCAGCTAAGACCTGGAGATTCCAGGACATGGAAAGAGCTGCTTAAAGTAAGATGCCATGCAAAAAACTTATTTATCTGGGAAATTGGTAATGGCCAAGTTGATTTCTGGTTTGATACTTGGCTTTTTGATGAATCTCTTCGATCTTATTACAATCATAACTCTCCTATTAGAAAAGTTTCTGATTGCTTGGAGTGAGGATGCTCGGGACTTACGTAAATTACGTAATTTTGTTCTGTTTCATTTCATAACAAAATTTTGAATATTCCAATTCACCCCGGGAATAATGATAGATCGATCACTAAAAATCCTCACAATCAAAGTCTATCCAAATTCATTCCGCATAACAATTTTATTTTTCGTAAAAATGATTGGGGAGCTAAGCTTTGGAACAAATACATTACTCCTTCTATGTCCTTCTTTTGTTGGCGACTTTTTAAGGAGTTGTTACCAACTGATGATATCCTTAAGCTCAAGGGAATTCGGGGTCCATCTAGATGTCATTTTTGTCACTATGCTCGAAGAGACCATCGACCATATCTTTCCGAATTGTGATTGGACTAAAAAGGTTTGGCAAGTCTGTTTTAATTCGTTGTGGGAAAACGAGTTTATCTTTCACGCATGGAGTTCTATTCTTGATTGCCGGAATGCTTGGAAATCCTGTACTTATTATTTTATTCCATTCATCATCTTCCGGTTTTTATGGTCGGCTAGAAATGACTTTTTATTTAACAATAAAGTGCTCACTCGCCAAATCTCGTTATTACAAATTGTATTTCCTTTCTTAATAAGATACGTAACTCGTTATCCTTCCCTTTCTCATAAATCAAAAAACAAAGTGATACTTGTTCTTTGGAGACCCCTATCGATCCATGGCTTAAAATCAACATTGATGGCAGTTTCAAGAGTTCTTTAGCTGATATGGGTGTTCTTTGCAGAAATTCTAAAGGGCATTGTCTCTGGTTCCTTTCAGCTCCTATTGTTTGTCTTAATGCCTTCGAATATGAAGTAATTGCTGTTTATTGGGGACTAAAAATTGCAATCATGCTTCATTACAAATTTGTGCATCTAGAAATGGATTCATTGCGATTCATTACGGCATTTTATTATCAAATTCTCGTTGTGCTTGGTTTATTCAAATCTGCTTAATAAGATTAAATTGCTCTCTTCCAATATCAAGGTGCTTTGGAGTCATATTTATAGAGAGGGCAATCAACCTGCTAATTGGCTAGCAACTATGGCTTCTTCATCTAGAGATGTTATTTATAGTTCCAATTGTTCTTCTTTTCCCTTTTTCAATTCTCTTTTACATGGGGATTTACTTCACATCCCTTATGTTAGATGTATTGACTCTTTTTGAATAAAGTTTTTTTTTTAATATATATATATATATATATATATATATATATATATATATATATATATATATATATTTAAATATACACATATAGATTTATTTATTTATAATTTATTTAACAATTAAAAATTTTTATAGTTAAATTATATTTATAAATAATAAACTATACTTAAAATATTTAAAATAAAAAAATAATATTAAATAAATTTAAATATATATATACATACATATATATATATATATATATATATATATATATATATATATATATATATATATATATATATATATATATATATATATATATATATACACACACATATATATATATATATATACATATATATATATATATATATACATATATATATAGCTATATATATATTTTTACTTATAATTTATATAATTATTAATTATTTTTATAATTAAATTATATTTAAAAATAATATACTTGTACTTAAAATATTTAAAATAAAAAAATAATATATGTATATAGCTATAGATATGTATGTATGTATGTATGTATGTATATATATATGTATGTATGTATGTATATATATGTATATAGCTATAGATATGTATGTATGTGTATGTATATATATATATATATATATATATATATATATATATATATATATATATATATATATATATACACCTATATATATTTTAATTTATAGTTTTTTTAATTATTAACTATTTTTATAATTAAATTTTATTTATAAATAATTTACTATACTTAAAACATTTAAAATAAAAAAATAATATTATATATACCTATATATATATTTATTTATAATTAATTTAATTATTAAATATTTTTATAATTAATTTATATTTATAAATCATATACTAAACTTAAAATTTTAAAAATGAAAAAAATAATTTTATATATAATTTTTTTAACTATTAAATATTTATTAATTAAATTATATTTAAAAATAATATATTATACTTAAAATATTTAAAATAAAAAAATAATATTAATTAAATATTTATATATACATATATATGTATATATATATATATATATATATATATATATATATATATATATATATATATATATATATATATATATATATATATATATATATATATATATTTATATTTATATATACATATATTTTTTTATTTATTTATAATTTATTTAACTATTAAATATTTTAATAATTAAATTATCTTTATAAATAATATATTATTCTTAAATAATTTAAAATAAAAAAATAATATAATATTAAATTATATATATATATATATATAGACACACACACACACATGTATATTTAATTATTTATAATTTATTTAACTATAAAAAATTTTATAATTAAATTGTATTTATAAATAATATCATGTACTTACAATATTTAAAATAAAAGAATAATATTATATAAATTATATATATATATATATATATATATATATATATATATATATATATTTATATATACCTATATATATCTTTATTTATAATTTACATAACTATTAAATATTTTTATAATTAAACTATACTTAAAACCTTTAAAATAAAATAAATTATTATTATTATATATATATATATATATATATATATATATATATATATATATATATATATATATATATATATATATATATATATATATATATATATATATTTTTTAACTATTAAATATTTTTATTATTAAATTATTTTTAAAATAATATACTATACTTAAAATATTTAAAATAAAAAAAATGTTATATAGATTTATATAAAATATATATATATATATATATATATATATATATATATATATATATATATTTATCATTTTTTTAACTATTAAACAATTTTATAATTAAATTATATTTATTAATAATATATTATACTTAAAATCTTAAAAAAAAAAAATATTAAATTAATTTTATTATATATGTAAATATATATTTATGTACCTCTATATGTATTTTTTTATTTATAACTTTTTTAATTATTAAATATTTTTATAATTAAATTATATTTATAAATAATATACTTTACTTAAAATATTTAAAATAAAAAATAATATTAAATAAATTTTTTTATATATATAAATATATATATTTATGTACCTTTATATATATTTTTTAATTTTTAATTTTCTTAATTATTAAATATTTTAATAATTAAATTATATTTATAAATAATATACTATACTTAAAATATTTAAAATAAAAAAATAGAATTATATATATATATATATATATATATATATATATATATATATATATATATATATACATTTATATTTATATATACGAGATATAAATTTATTTATTTATAATTTATTTAACTATTAAATATTTTTATGACTAAATTATATTTATAAATAATATACTATACTTAAAATATTTAAAATAAAAAAATAATATTATACAAATTTATACATACATATATATATATATATATATATATATATATATATATATATATATATATATATATATATATATATAGGTATATATATATACCTATATATATATATATACCTATATATATATATATACCTATATATATATATATATATATATATATATATATATATATATATATATATATATACTTATATATATATATACCTATATATATATATATACCTATATATATATATATACCTATATATATATATATACATATATATATATATATATATTATTTAATTATTAAATATTTTTATAATTAAATTATATTTATAAATAATATACTTTACTTAAAATATTTAAAATTGAGAAATAATATTTATTAAATTTTTATAATTAAATTATATTTAAAAATATATACTATACTTAAAATATTTAAATTAGAAAAATAATATTATTAAAATTTACATATACATATATATGTATATATATATAAATATATATTTATATTTATATATACATATATTTATTTATTTATTTATGATTTATTTAACTATTAAATATTTTTATAAGTAAATTATATTTACACACATATATATTTAATTATTTATAATTTATTTAACTATATACATAATTAAATTTTATTTATAAATAATATCCTATACTTATATATACCTATATAGCTATATATATTTTTATTTATAATTTACTTAATTATTAAATATTTTTATAGTTAAATTTCATTTATAAATAATAAACTATACTTAAAACATTTAAAAAAAGTCATTTATATAAATATATATATATTTATTTATTTATTTATAATTTATTTAATAATTAAATATTTTTATAATTAAATTATTTTTATAAATAATGTACTATACTTAAAATATTAAAATTAAAAAATTATATAAAATAAATTTATATATATATATACATGTATATATATATATATATATATATATATATATATATATATATATATATATATATATATATATATATATATATATATATATATATATATATATATATATATATATATATATACATATTTATATATATAGTTATTTATAATTTCGTTAACTATTATATATTTTATAATTAAATTATATTTATAAATAATATACTATACTTAAAATAATTTAAATAAAAAATAATATTAAATAAATTTATATATATATATATATATATATATATATA
>CM040431.1:91033549-91166049 GCA_022702705.1 Papilionanthe hookeriana x Papilionanthe teres
TCAATCCTTGACCCAATGACAAACCCATTAACCAAATAGGTCAACTTTTGACCAAAAAGTCAATTTTGGTCAAAATAGTAATTTTTTGACTTAATGACCACCCTTTGACCCAATAGGTCAACTTGTTGACCTCATTTTACAATGAGTCAATACCCTTTTGACCTAAAAAGTCAACATTGGTCAAAATGGTCAAACCATACCCAGTGACCAACCCTGTTGACCCCATAGGTCACCCTTATGACCTAAAAAGTCAACATTGGTCAAATTGGTCAAACCGCACCTAATGACTAATCTCGTTGAACCCATAGGTCAACCTTTTGACCTAAAAAGTCAACTTTGGTCAAAATGGTCAAACCAGACCCAGTGACCAACCCTGTTGACCCCATAGGTCACCCTTATGAAATAAAAAGTCAACTTTGGTCAAACTCGTCAAACCAGACCCAATGACCAACCCTGTTGACCTCATAGGTCACCCTTTTGACCTAAAAAGTCAACATTGGTCAAATTGGTCAAACCAGACCTAATGACTAATCCGTTGACCCCATAGGTCAACCTTTTGACCTAAAAAGTCAACTTTGGTCAAACTGGTCAAACCAGACCCAATGACCAACCCTGTTGACCCCATAGGTCACCTTTTGTCCTAAAAAGTCAACATTGGTCAAATTGGTCAAACCAGACCTAATGACTAATCTTGTTGACCCCATAGGTCAACCTTATGACCTAAAAAGTTAACTTTGGTCAAACTGGTCAAACAAGACCCAGTGACCAACACTGTTGACCCCATAGGTCACCCTTATGACCTATAAAGTAAACTTTGGTCAAACTGGTCAAACCAGACCCAATGACCAACCCTGTTGACCCCATAGGTCACCCTTTTGACCTAAAAATTCAACATTGGTCAAATTGGTCAAACCAGACCTAATGACTAATCCTGTTGACCCCATAGTCAACCTTTTGACCTAAAAAGTCAACTTCTGGGCAACCGGTCAAACCGAACTCCAATGACCAACCCCGTTGACCCCATAGTCACCCTTTTGACCTAAAAAGTCAACATTGGTCAAATTGGTCAAACCGGACCTAATGACTAATCTCGTTGACCCCATAGGTCAACCTTTTGACCTAAAAAGTCAACTTTGGTCAAAATGGTCAAACCGGACCAGATGACCGACCTCGTTGACCCCATAGGTCACCCTTATGACCTAAAAAGTCAACTTTGGTCAAATTGGTCAAACCAGACCTAATGACCTACCCTGTTGACCCCATAGGTCAACCTTATGACCTAAAAAGTCAACTTTGGTCAAAATGGTCAAACCAGACCTAATGACCTACCCTGTTGACCCCATAAGTCAACCTTATGACCTAAAAAGTCAACTTTGGTCAAAATGGTCAAACCAGACCCAATGACCTACCCTGTTGACTCCATAGGTCAACCTTATGACCTAAAAAGTTAACTTTGGTCAAATTGGTCAAACCAGACCTAATGACCTACCCTGTTGACCCATAAGTCAACCCTTTCACCCAATGACACATTTAAAGCCCCACAATGACAAAATCACAAGTATTGGACATTTTAAAATTAAATTGATCAATCTGAAGTCGACTTGGGTCAATCAAGGTCAAAATTGGTCAACACCTATCTCTTTTAAATAAAATAGATAAAAATGAAATAAAAACAACAAAATTAATCAAATAATTAATTTCAAAATTATTTTGATTAATTAAAATGATTAATGATTTAATTTTCAATATTTTAATTAAATGACATAATTAATTAAAATGAAAATTAAATTAAAATCATAAAATCATAAAAATGATAAAATTAATCAATTAATTAAATTGAAATTATTTTCAATTAATAAATTGATTAAAAAAATATTTTCCAACAATTTTAATTAATAAAATAATTAATTAAAATGAGATATTAAAAAGAAATGAAATGACATACAACTTCCTCATAATTAATTAGGCTAAACTCATCTTAAGGCTTAATTAAGCCCAGATTAAGACCACTTAGCCATGGGTTAACACCCATCATCATGCATGGGGTGAGGTGTCATTCTCCTCCACCCTAACCCTCATTCATCCATGAGGTGGCCGGCCAACATGAGGCCTCACTACCCACCTCCCAAGCCACCTAATGGAAGGGAAAACCATGCATGAAACCCCCCCTTACCATGGTTAGAAGCAATGATGAGGCAAGAGCTTGTGTGTCACCATTTGCCAAGCTTACGAAATGAGGTGTAAGCTCCCTAAGAAGAGAAGAGGCAGCTCACCATGCACCTCTCACATGAGCCAATGGATGAGAGACAAAATGATGAAGATCATCATGGCAAACTTAGGAAGAAGCATCAATGCCTATCTTCAGCCAATTCCTTCATCCAATGGGCTGATAGTGGAGGTAACTACTCCCCAAGAACATCCTAAGCTAAGCGATAACCTCACCTTGCTATAAATAAGACCCCTTGGCCGAAAATAGCAAGAAGAAGAAAAAAATTAGGGAGAACTATAGGCTACCCAAATCCACCTGCTTCCAACATAAAAAGCCTTCCTAAGAGTCCCAATAATCTTTTAGGATCGATTCCAAGCCATAGTTTGTGCCCATTTGAGCCAATTTGATCAGATTTCAAAAACAGCCCCAGTTTAGGCACTTCTTCAAAATTCCTCCCCAAGCCCCACTTCTGGATCAAATTGCTGCAGCAATAACTTGTTATTGGAGTCCTAGAGGGCAACCATAAGGTCTGATCTAGCTTGATTTGCTTGTGGCAAAGGTATGAAATTTTTCTTTACAAAATAAATCATATTTTCGATATATCATGTGTTATACTAGTCCAGAAGTGTATCATCACCGTATGGATGGATACTTCTCATCCAGATGATCATTTAAAAAAAAAAATCACTCAATTTCATCAAGAAATGAGTGAGATATTGAGGTTTAAAGTTTAATGGCTCGAAATAATTCGGATTTTTATCCGAATTATCTCGGTCGTCCGATCCCGCGCCTTAGGGATGGACGGCGCGGATCGTGCCTCGCAGGTGTCCGCTGTTCGGCCCCCGCAGCGGATCCTCCCGCCCGTTCGACGCGTCCGAGGACACGCGTCGGCGGGAGGGAAGTTTGGCGGCGCAATTAGAGTTAAAATTCATTTTAACCTTAAAAACTTCAAAAATCAATATCTTTTTATCCAGAGGTCATAAAAATAAAATAAAAATACCTATGGAAAGCTCTTGAAGAGGAGAAAATTATGAGACCAAAATCATAATTTTCTTCTTAGTATTTAATTCTTAATTAATTAAATACTCTCTGGAGTATTTTAATTATTAAAAATTATTTATAAATCAAAAAATTATGAAACTTTGAGGCAGTTATCTTCATGTTCTTGGGGACCTTTCATAATTTTTCCAAGGACAGAAAACATGCCTAGGAAACTTTTCTTTAATTTTCAAGTTTCTTTGTAATTATTTCAAACAATAATTATAAAAATTGGAAATTAAGAAAAATAAAAATGCAAATGGCTAGAAATGATAGGGCAACAGACAATATCCCTAAGAAAATTATTTCTAAGTCATAGAAATCAATTTGAATGGTATTTTGAAATTTAAGTTTAAGATCATTTATTAATTAAATAATTTCAATCCTAAAAATACCCTTTTATAAATTTAACCTATTTTCATCAACAATCAAAGTTTGAAAATGGTTCCAGTCTATGATAGACTAATGAGAAATTTGACTTAAGTCTAAAATGACCAAATTGGACTTAACTAAATTTAAAATAATATTTAAACCCATTAAACCTTACTTAAATTAGGTTTAATATAAGAATTAAATTTTAATTAAGTTTAAAGACATATTAAACTTAATTAATAAAAATTAAACCTTTTAATTAAGTTTGAAGACATAATAAACTTAATTAACTCATTAAACCTTACTTAAATTGGGTTTAATATAAAAATTAAATCTTAATTAAGTTTAAAGACATATTAAACTTAATTAATCAAAATTAATCTTTTTAATTAAGTTTAAAGACATAATAAACTTAATTAACTCATTAAACCTTACTTAAATTAGGTTTAATATAAAAATTAAATCTTAATTAAGTTTAAAGACATAATAAACTTAATTAACTCATTAAACCTTACTTAAATTAGGTTGAATATAAAAATTAAATCTTAATTAAGTTTAAAGACATAATAAACTTAATTAACTCATTAAACCTTACTTAAATTAGGTTGAATATAAAAATTAAATCTTAATTAAGTTTAAAGACATATTAAACTTAATTAATCAAAATTAAACCTTTTAATTAAGTTTAAAGACATAATAAACTTAATTAACTCATTAAACCTTACTTAAATTAGGTTTAATTTAAAAATCAAATCTTAATTAAGTTTAAAGCCTTAATAAACTTAATTAACCCATTAAACCTTACTTAAATTAGGTTTAATATAAAAATCAAATCTTAATTAAGTTTAAAGACTTAATAAACTTAATTAACCCATTAAACCTTACTTAAATTAGGTTTAATATAAAAATCAAATCTTAATTAAGTTTAAAGACATAATAAACTTAATTAACCATTAAACCTTACTTAAATTAGGTTTAGTATAAAAATCAAATCTTAATTAAGTTTAAAAACAAATTAAACTTAAATAACCCATTAAACCTTATCTAAATTAGGTTTAACAGAAAAATTAAATTTTTTTAATTAAGTTTAAAGACATAATAAACTTAATTAACCCATTAAACTTTACCTAAATTAGGTTTAAATACAAAAATCAACATTTTTAATTAAGTTTAAGAACATATTAAACTTAATTAATCAAGACCAAACCTTTAATTAAGTTTAAAGACTTATTAAACTTAATTAACCTTCTTACACATTAGGTTTAAAACAAACCTAAAACCTAATTAGGTCTAACCCATTAGACCTAATTAAACTATTAGACCTTAACTAACTAAGGTTTAAACAAACCTAAAACCTAATTAGGTCTAACCCATTAGACCTAATCAAACCATTAGACCTTAACTAACTAAGGTTTAAACAAACCTAAACCCTAATTAGAATCTAACCCATTAGACTAAATTAAACTATTAGACCTTAACTAACTAAGGTTTAAACAAACCTAAACCACTAATTAGGTCTAACCCATTGCAACTAATTAAATTATTAGACCTTAACTAACTAAGGTTTAAACAAACCTAAACCTAATTAGTCTAACCCATTAGACCTAATTAAACCATTGACCTTAACTAATTAAGGTTTAATCGAACCTAAACCCCAATTGGTCTAACCTATTGGACCTAATTAAACCATTAGACCTTAACTAACTAAGGTTTAAACAAACCTAAACCACTAATTAGGTCTAACCCATTGGACCTAATTAAAGCTATTAGACTTTAACTAACTAAGGTTTAAACAAACCTAAACCCTAATTAGGTCTAACCCATTGGACTCAATTAAACCATTAGACCTTAACTAATTAAGGTTTAATCAAACCTAAACCCCAATTAGGTCTAACCTATTAGACCTAATTAAACCATTAAACCTTAACTAACTAAGGTTTAATCAAACTTAAATCCTAATTAGATCTAACCCTTAGACCTAATTAGACCATTAAGTCTTAACTAAATTAGACTTAATCAAACATAAATCTTAATTAAGTCTAACTCATTAGACTTAATTAGACTATTAAGCCTTAACTAAGTAAGACTTAATCAAACACAAATCCTAATTAAGTCTACTACATTAGACTTAATTAATTATTAAACCTTAATCAACTAAGGTTTAATTAAACCCAAATCCAACTTTTAGTCCAAGTCCAACATAACGTAAACATCAAACATCAAATATAAACCTAACCTAACTTGAGTCCAACCTAACTTGAACTCAAGTTAACCTAAACCTTAGGTTCAACCCACATTGAACCTAACCTAAACCTAACCTAACTTGAGTCCAACCTAGCTTGAACTCAAGTTAACTCTAAACCTTGAAGTTCAACCTACATTGAACCTAACTTAAACCTAACCTATCTTGAGTCCAACCTAACTTGAACTCAAGTTAACCTAAACCTTAGGTTCAACCCACATTGAACCTAACTTGAGTCCAACCTAACTTGAACTCAAGTTAACCTAAACCTTAGGTTCAACCCACATTGAACCTAACCTAAACCAAACCTAACTTGAGTCCAACCTAACTTAAACTCAAGTTAACCTAAACCTTAGGTTCAACCTACATTGAACCTAACCTAAACCTAACCTAACTTGAGTCTAACCTAACTTGAACTCAAGTTAACCTAAACACCTAGGTTCAACCCACATTGAACCTAACTTAAACCTAATCTAACCCGAGCCCAACTCGACTTGAACTCGAGTTAACCTAAATCTTAGGTTCGACCCACACCGAACCTAACTTAACTTGAAACCTCGGGTTCGACCCATATTGAACCTAACCTAAACTGAACTAAACTTAAGTTCGATCCAACTAGAACCTAATTTAGTCCAAGTCAAACCTTAACTTAGAGTTCAATCCATATTGAACTTAAATCGACCTTAAGTCTAGGTTCAACTGACTTGAACCTAACTTAATCTAAACTCAAAATTTAACTTAAGTCTAACCCACATTAGACTCAAGTCAAACCAAAACTTAGGTTCAACCTAACATGAACCTAACCCAAAAACCTAACTTAAGTCTAACCCATATTAGACTTAATTCGAACCATACTTAGGTTTAACACGATATAAACCTAAGTCTAACTTAAACCTTAGGTTCAACCTAACTTGAATCTAAACTAAAACCCGGCTTAAGTTCAACCTATAATAAACTTAATCCTCAGTCTAGGTCTAACTTTAAATAGACTTTATTAAAACTTAAGTCTTATCTAAAAGGGACTTAGATGGTCTACAAATCTAATCGAGTCTAATTTATTAGACTTGATTATCCTTTAAGTCCTATTTAAACGAGACTTAAAACTTAATTAAATCTATTCTGAACCAAACCTTTTTTTTTAACTTAAGTTCAGACAGACATGAGCTCAAGTTAAATGGATTCAATCAACATTGAACCTAACTTAGGTTCAACCAGACATGAACCCAAGTTAATTCAATCAATATTGAATCTAATTCCAAACTTTTTAAACTTAGAGTTCAGGAAGACATGAACTCAAGTTAATAAATTCAATATTTTAAAACCAAAATTGACATAATAAAAAAAAAATTGACATAATTCAACATAAACTGACATCCAAGACATCCAAATATTCTGTGACATTATTTCTGACAATGTTTTCTTTGCAGGGTGAAAGCAAGAAATTTCGTTTAGATTTTGTTTGCATGTTATAGGATGTGCTAACTCTGTTTTGCAGGACGTCGACGACGGGACAAAAACAAAACCAAAACTTTTAGGTTAGACATACAACCTGAAACTTTTGACAACAAAAAAACAAAACCAGAACCTTTATGTTAGATATAATACCTAAAGTATTCAATAACATGATATAATGACATTCGGGAGTGATAGTGGGTACATCTCTCCTTAAAATAAATTTTAGAAAACAAATGATTAACATTAATCGAAGTTTTCTTAAACAATTGAAAATTATTTAAGATGTAATTAACTATGAGGCTTACCTCTATAGGAGATCTAAAAGAACCCGAAATAGAAATCTACGGTTTACCATGATTTTCTTAATATGAAAATTCTAGAATGTGTTACTCTAGAATATCCTCGTATAAGAAGTATCATAAACATCTTTTTCTACTTATTAGTCCTAAAAATTCTCTAAATCCTTCATAGGATTTATATGAATAAAACTAGACTAATATTAGATGGCGACTCCTTGACATTGACATGATACGAAATGGATGGCGATAACATGACCTCATCCGCACCAAGGACATGAAGATTATATATATATATATATATATATATATATATATATATATATATATATATATATATATATATATATATATTCCATCGCCACCAAAAGAGTGGCGACTCCGCTGAGGAGAATCTTTCTTCTCATCTTTTGTTATCATTTGTTTTCATTTCAAAATTTTGAAAATAAAAAAAGAGTTCCTAGTTTATAAATAAGTCAATAATATTCCTTTTTCTTGAAATTACAGAAAAATCACAATGGATTCTCCGAATTCGATCTTTTCTTACTTTCAAGACTTTGACATACCAATAGAGGAAAATCCTCCTTTTTATCACAATGATTATGGATTATTTAGTGAAACGGAATTCATATTAGATAATCCATATCAAACTGATACTCAATCTTTTCAAGAATTTGACTTGCAACCTTATGAAGACTTTCTGAATTTTACAGACAATTTACCTGAATATACACCTGAAGAACCTTACATCCTTGAAGAAATGAAAAGACAAAGTGATAAGAAAGAAAAACAAGTTTACAAGGAAGAAGATGTCCCACCATCATCTATGTATGAAATCGGATCTTCTTCGAGGAACGTTCATAGAACTCCTTCATTTAAAAGAAAGAAAAGGTGGAATGAAAATGATAATTTTGAAACACCTGAATTTCAACAGAATATTTTTGGAAATCCTTTCTTTTTAGAAGAAAATCAATGTATTCCAATTCCTGTTGAATATACTGACAATTCCTTTCAACCTAAAAGATCTCCTCCATTTCGTGTTGTACATTCAGTGTTCAAGAGATTAGCACGAAAAGAGAAATGTTCATTATCTAAGTTATTAGATAAAATGGGTTGTGCAGTCTCCAACACCATGAAAAGGAGAATGTTAGCAATGGAAAAATCTGATTATCAAGAAACTAATTATCAATTCCCAATTGATGAACATTGTGTTCGAGCGCCAGTAAAATTTCGATTGGGCCCTAGAATAAAAGATGTAGTGGTCACCAATGACAAAACTCGATATGACAAATTAATGTCAGAAGTAGAGGATACAACTGCTAAAATGACGGACTTGGTCCAGATGCTACAAAAAGCAAGTTATCCTTATACCGGATATGATACACCACCTGAAAATTCTCGCCCTATACTTGAAAATAATGTATGGAGGCGAAAATCATCTGAAAAAAATTCTAATACCACCAACACTCCTGCAAATAGTTCACAGGAAGAGATTTGCAGAAAACATTCTACAAAATCATTTTAAGAAAGGTTAAAGAAATTAAAAGAAGATATCAAACAACTTTCAAGACAAGAAAGGAAAAATACTTCTGACAGTTCCAATGAGAATGTTGCCAGTGTTAACATGGTAGAAACCCGATATGCTTCCTTAGCACGAGAATCAAATGAAGAGGAATTGCGAGAGGTGATACGACAACGAGATGAACAAATAAGTCGTCTTGAACAAAGAATGGAAGAACTGGTAGCGACTTTGCAAAAACCACCGAGTCGACCCTTCTCCGAACTATTGAAATCATTAGACCGGAGGCTATTCACATCCTTGAAAGCAGAGAAGAACTAATGGATGTCGAGGAAAGCACTCGAAAGAGAAAGAATTCTCCTCATAACGAAACTCCAGAAAAGGATATTACAAAAATAGTGGAACATAAAATTAAAGAAACGATGGCTCAGGCAAAAGCTGGAGCATTAACTCCAAAGGGTAGGCCATACCCAGAGGAATATGATTATGTTCAATATTCTAAAGGTTTCGTTCCTCCTGTCTTTAAAATGTTCGATGGGACGGGAAATCCCCGACAACATCTGACACATTTTAGAGCAAGCTGCTGTAATGCTGGAGGAAATTATGTTCTCCTATTTCGACAATTTGTTAACAGCCTCACAGGAGTTGCCTTCAGCGGTATGCGGAACTTCCCAATGGATCCGTCAAAACCTTTATAGAGCTTGAAAGCCTTTTATTCAATGCTTTGCGGAGAGCACAACATCATACCACTCGTTGGTGATCCGGTGGTAGAAAAATAAAAACCGGGAGAAACCTTGGTAGATTATATTTTACGTCGAAGAAATCTCAGCATGAAATGTGAGCCACGATTACAAGAACAACATGTTGTTGGAATACGCTTAAAAATATCCATGGTCCTATAGCTTTTATGCTTAAATGATTTACGATAAAAACTTTTGAAAAATTACTCGTAAAAGTCGCCAATCTTCGGGAAGAGGTTAAGCGGATGAGTGTAATGGAGAAAAGCTGAAAAGACAAAAACTATCAAAACTTTTGAAAAGAAACACAGGAATATTGCGGAAAAAGGCAAACAAGGTGATGCAAATCCAACCGGAGCAAAAGAAGCAACGACAAAATCCTTCGACATCACGGACATCACCTCAATTACAACTTCAACAACCGATCCCGGTATCAGCCGAAAAGAAAACAATGGCTCAAAGAATGAATAAAGTATATTCATTTAAAACGAAGCCGTCGACAAAATATTTCGTAGCTTGCTTAAGATACTCCGAATTTAAGCTACCAGAAGCTAAGAGGCCAGCAGAAATTGACATGAAGGACAATCCTAATTATTGCCCTTATCACAGGATGCTCGGACATAAAATTGAAGAATGTTTTGTCTTCAAAGACTGGTTAGAGCGTAACTTCAAAGATGGAAATATAGTCATCCCGAAAGAATACTTGAAATAACCTGAAAAGGGATCAGTCAATATGATTTCGATAGATGGACTTAATCCTAAAAACAAGGATAGCATTTCTGAAGAGATCTTTGCTAAATACCAAGTTACAAAATCTCCCAAGAAAGAAAAGAAAAAGAAAATCAAGAAAATGGAAAAGATTAGAGGTCTTCCAGACATAGAGGCTGCAACTCCTTTTGTACCTTCTGGTTCATTTCACTCTTGTACTAGGATAGTTATGTCGGCCGAAGGACGAAAAATCCTCAAGCCAATAACTTTGTATGACTTTCTTTTTACCATGAATAATAACAATCTTAGTTTTGCGTACATTTTGTACTATTACGGATGATGCTTCGAGAATGACCATTTGAATTCTAACCCCATAGACAATACTCAAATCGTATATGATTAATCTAAAGACAACCAAACTAATGAAAATGAAAATGAGAAATCTGACAACGACACAAATGAAGATGACATTGCTACGCTTCAATTACAAGGAATTCCGATCTCTATAAAATTGGAATCTTCGGATTCAAAAACAAATGAATCGGATAACCAACCTGAGGAAATAATTGAAATTTATTCGAGAAGTGGAAGAATCTTACCTCCTAGGATAATTCCACAAGAAAAAGAAAAACAAATAATTACACCAGATAAGATCATTCCTCCAATATATCCTCGAACTTTTGAAGGAAGTAAGGATGATCTTCACAATAAGGTAGATTATAATGTACTGGCTCATTTGAGAAAATTACCTGCAAAATTAAGCATCTATGACGCTCTCATACTTTCCAAAGAAATGAGAGAATCATTAATAAAGGCTCTTTCGGACCACGACATTTTCCTAACTCAACTTGCTAGTACTACCCAAAACGAAGCCTACTCATTAGAGGAATCAACAAAGATTACCTTTTCTGACAATGACTTGTTGCTCGGAACAACTGAACACAATCGTCCACTATATATTACAGTAAACGTCAATGACACGATACTTTCGAGAGTTCTTATTGACCCAGGTGCTTCAATCAACATTATGAATCTCAGAACTCTTGTATACTTAGACATTGATGCCTCTCAACTATCAAGAGATACGATGATATTAAGAGGATTCAATCAACTAGGAGAACGGGCCCTTGGATCAATAACACTGCTCTTAAAAATAGCCGACTTGGCAACGACAGCAAAATTTCATATTATTGATTCAGACACCTCTTTTAATACCTTACTTGGCAGACCATGACTCCATGAATATAAAATGGTACCCTCTTCATTACATCAATGTATCAAATATTTACGAAAAGGACAAGAATTTCATATTATAGGAGACCTGCAACCGTTTTCAATCCATGAAATCGGTATACATGAAGATGCAGCATATTATGCTCCTATAAATAAAACAATATCTTCTAAAGAGACAACGGTAAATATGGAAGAAAAGAACAAAGAAAAGAAAATAAATGAAAAGGATTTTTCTTCAATAAAGACAAAAGAGACTAATTCCGTCAGACTCGCACTCGAGGTCGAGGCCGAGAACGAGGACGAAGGAGAGAAGATCCAATTGTCACAATGAAGAAACCACTAAAGTTCAAAATCCACCTGGATTCTGAAGAAGAAACGACATATGTGGTTGCAAAGGAACCCCAATTCAAAATATCTCTAGAAGAAGAATACAAAGAGAAACAATTTGAATCCATGTATGAAAAAATCAATCATTATATACATTCTATGACTCTAACTCCAATCTCCACTTCTAAGATTGAGAATTTAATAGTCAAAGAAGTATATAATGATGACAAAAAGCCAATTAAGTTTAGACTTGGCTCTACTTCTTCTTGTACTGAAAATGATGTAAAAATAGAAGATGAAAATCTTCCACAATCAATGAAAATTCCTTTTGAGTTGTATTCTCCTTGGGCACGAAAATTCATTCAAAATAGTTTAATGCTCGAAACAATGGTCTTTAAAACAACCGCATTTCATTGAACAAATGTGGAATGATAATAAACGAAATTCTAACTCTAAAAAAGGTTTTGGATTTGGAATTTTGGGACCATTAGATGATACGGAATTTTGTTTGACTGTCACAGAAGAATGTGATTTCGAAACATTGCCTAATCTTCCAATTGAAAATGCTCCCCCAGAGTTGGAAGAAGAAATTAAATCGATAATTGATGAGCTAAAAGAAATAAATTTAGGAACTAATGAAAATCCAAAACTGACTTTTATTATTTCATTCCTTAATGATGAGGAAATAAAAGACATAACTCAATTGTTGATGTAATATAAAGACTGTTTTGCTTGGACATATGACGAAATGCCTGGTTTATCTCCAGAAGTTGCAGTCCATAAACTCGGGATAGACCAAATCATAAACCCAGTTAAACAAGCTCCAAGAAGGATGCGTGTCGAAATAGAGCAACAAGTCATTGCGGAAGTCAAGAAATTGATAGAGGCCGACTTCATACGAGAAGAAAACTATCCAACATGGCTAGCCAATGTGGTGCCGATTAAAAAGAAAAATGGACAAATAAGAGTCCGCATAGACTACGGAGACTTGAACAAAGCATGCCCAAAAGATGAATTTCCTTTACCAATTCCGAGTTAATGGTTGATATTGCATCAAAATATGCAATATTTTCTTTCATGGATGGATCATCGGGATATAACCAAATAAAAATGTTTTCGAAAGATGAAGTAAATACGGCTTTCCGAACACCCATGGGCATATATTGTTATAAGGTTATGCCATTTGGACTGAAAAATGCCGGTGCAACCTATCAAAGAGCCATGACACGGATTTTTGATGAACTAATACATAATCAAGTCGAATGTTATGTCGACGATCTGGTTGTCAATAGTAAACAAAAAGACGATCATATATACGATTTGAGAGTTGTCTTTGAACGACTACGATGATATAATCTTAAAATGAACCCTTTAAAGTGTGCCTTTGGTGTCACTTCAGGAAAATTTTTAGGATTTGTAGTTCGATATCGTGGGATAGAAATTGATCCTCTCAAAATTGAAGCTATCTTAAATATGCCTCCTCCTAAAAATCTAACTCAATTGAGATCCTTCTAAGGAAAATTAGCATACATACGACGTTTCATTTCCAATCTATAGGGTAGATGTCAACCCCTTACTGCCCTTACTAGAAAAGATGCCAAATTTGTGTGGGATGAAAAATGCCAGCATGCCTTTGAAGACATTAAACAATATTTGACAACCCCTCTTGTCTTAGCAGCCCCTGTATTAGGAAGACCTTTAATCCTTTACACCGCGGCATTGGACACTTCACTTGGAGCTTTACTAGCACAAGTAAATGATGAAGGAAAAGAAAATGCGTTATACTACTTGAGTCGTTGTTTAGTTCCAACGGAAATAAAATATCCGACAATTGAGAAGCATTGTTTTGCCTTGATCTTCGCAGTTCAAAAGCTAAGACATTATATGCTTTATCATAAAGTAACTCTTATTTCAAGAGTTAACCCCTTACAATATTTAATAACACGACCGACACTTTCTGGGAGATTAGCAAGATGGGCAATGATCTTGTTACAATTCGACATAACATTTGTACCATTACGTGCTATTAAAAGAGAAATCCTAGTAGATTTCTTAGCGGCACACCCAATTCCAATGGGATCACCCCTTAATGACGATCTACCTGATGAGCAAATATTAGAAGTAAAAAATTCTAACATGCAACGATGGGAACTCTACTTTGACGGAGCATCGTCTGCATGGAAAGACAAAGATAAGCAGACAATCATACCAGGCAAAGCCGGAGTAGGATTAATTTTCATTACTCCAGACAAAATGATGATGCCCTTTTCCTATCATTTGACTGAACCATGCACAAATAATGAAGCCGAATATGAAGCGCTCATAACCGGTCTAGAATTGACAATATTAATGGAAATTAAGAATATTAATATCTATGGAGATTCCTAGTTAATTATCAATCAAATTGCTGGCAAATACCAAATTTTGAAACCACGACTTGAACAATATTCTCGTTACACTCTGAAATTACTGCAACAAATTCTTGATGTAACATTTTTCTTAATCCCGAGATGAGATAACTCTCTAGCAGATGCTCTAGCAAAACTTGCAAAGGAATTTGCATGTCCAGAAGAAGATAACATACCGATTTCAATAAAAGGATGACAAGTTCTTTCTCAAATTGATATGGATAATTTGCATAAAATCGATGAAAATATGACAATGACAATAAGTGACGAGAAGGATGATTGGCGACAACCAATCATCCAATATTTACAAACTGGAAAATTACCTGAAAATAGTTCTATTGCCAACCAAATTAAACAAAGAGCATTATCGTTTGCTCTAATAAATGACGTTCTTTACAAACGATCTTTTGATCAAATGTGGTTAAGATGTTTAAACCAAATTGAAGCTCAAGAGATTGTCAAGGAAGTTCATTCAGGTTTATGTGGTGCACATCCATCTGGGCCCAAAATGAAAATGAAAATAAAAAGAATGGGTTATTATTGACAACAATGATGACCGACTTGTCTTGACATTGCAAAGAAATGTCATCAATGTCAAATACATGGAGTAGTTTTACATCAACCTCCAAATGTCCTACATCCGACCATTGCATCGTGGTCATTTGAATGCTGGGGTACTGACATAGTGGGCCCTATAGATCCTCCATCCTTCAAGGGTCAAAAATTTATTTTGGCAGCTACTGACTATTTTTCTAAATGGGCAGAAGCAATAACCCTTCGAGAAGTCAAGGCAGAACAAGTTCTCCACTTCTTTAAAACACATATCGTTTATAGATTTGGGATTCCTCGAAGAGTCATATCAGATAATGGGTTGGCCTTCAAAAACACAAAAATGAATCACTTTATCCAGAGACATGGGATTGACTGGATTAGCTGAAGCTTTCAATAAAACATTAGTTCAAATCTTGAAAAAGACATTAAGTAATAGCCCGAGACAGTGGCATGAACGACTAATAGAAGCTTTATGGGCTTATAGAACTACATACCGAACTCCAACACGGTCTACACCATTTGCTTTGGTATATGGTTCTGAAGCCATTTTGCCTCTAGAAGTCCAAATTCCTTCTCTCAGAATCGCAATAACGGATAAAATAACTGAAGAAGAAAATGTCAAGTTGCGACTTGAAGAACTTGAAAATTTAGAGGGCAAACGTCTGCAAGCCCAACAAAATCTTGAATTGTATCAAGCAAAAATGATACATGCTTACGACAAACTAGTTCGTCCGAGAACCTTTCGAATCGGTGAATTAGTTTTAGTTCTTCGAAGACCTATACTAGCTCATCGAAAGATAGGTGGCAAATTTGAACCAATATGGGAAGGTCCATATGTAATCGAAAAGACATATTCCGGAGGATCCTACCAATTGGTGGATTGTCATGGAGAAAGAATCCTACCTACAATCAATGAGCGTTTTCTAAAGAAATACTACGCAACATAAAAAAAAAATGAATAAAGACTTATTTATAAACTGAGACAATAAATTCTCCTTTCAAAAATCATCTTTGATGTTTTGTGACATCTCTTTCATTTGTTAAACAAACATTTGAAAATCTAAAATGATATTACTGTCTTAATATTTTCAGGAAAAATGCCCGAAGACAGATTATTTTTCTCATTCCGAAATAATATGACTTTTGCCTTGGACCGTCGACATATAGACGCGGGGACCGGAGTTCACTTTGATTTCGACTCGTTGCGGGTTGAATCCATATATCATGGATCGTTACTTTATCTGGTGAATCACAGTGAAGTTAATCTGCAAGCACCTTTGATAGAATTCAAATTCCGACAACCCGAGGAATATGACTTCACAATCAGTGATAGCTCAGATGAAGCAGAATTCATGACTGCCTCGGTACAAGGAGCATCAACGTCAGGAACCAAAAATCCGACGACAGGATTCACCAGATCGCAAAGACGAAATTGCAATAAACGACTAAAACGACAAAAACAATTACAAGAGAAACAAGATATGGAAGATATGAGTCAGTTAAAATCGCGGACTATCAATACTCCGTTTGAGGAAATAATATCGGAAACAACAAATCTAGACCTTACATAAAAAGAGGATGGAAAAGCAGTCGTCACTCCACCATCGGTCACACCTGCTCAATACTTAAGAGTATCAGACAAAAATAATCAATCGGAGGAAGAGATACGACGAATTCGCGCCATTGAGTGGAGAACCTTCGAACAATATAAATATGTGAATAAAAGAACAATAAATATTCTGGATGGTCTTAAACTTTTTACCGAATATTTGATGAAACTGAACAAGCTGTTATCATCAACCACATCATAGAAGCCCGAGATCATGGTAGGGATGGATGCCTTCGAAGGAGGACCTATTCTGAACCTAGTAAATGGATTCGAGGTAAGGGTAGGCAAACCATTCAATACGGATGTTGCTATAACTATGCAAGAGACAGAGAATGAAATCTTCTTGGGATTCTACGACATGAACAAGTCGACCCTTTACCCGTTGTGATAATCCAAATTATCGGACGACTCGTTATTGGGGGATCATACCTGCGGATTGTGTTCCGATACTGCATCATTAATATGTATGATAAAGGGGATTGTATTCCTCCTCACATCGACAGTCATGATTTTGAAAGACCATTTTGTACTCTCTCGTTAATGAATCGCTGCTCCGTGATATTCGGAAGAGAGATACAAATCTTGGGACCCGGAGAATTTGAAGGGACATGTCGTGTCCTTTTAACCCGAGGATCAGTTCTTCTGTTCCAAGGGAACGGTGCAGATTTTGTGAAATACTGCATACCCAGTGTTAACAAGCCACGAATCTCCATCACCTTGCGACGAATGAAACCTGACAAACGACCAGACGGATATCAACCAATACTCGCAGCTCGAAGGACTAAAGCCTTTGAAACTGCTGTGATCCCATAAATGTCTGAACACCTGAAACATGTTCGACGAATGATGTTTTGGAGTGTAGGACGTTTATGGACGATCTGATAATCTCCAAATCTACGACATGATGTGAAGAACTCCCGACATATAATATATCTATAGTTGTCGATGTGTGATATATCGGTAGCTGTTGACATGTAAAATATCAGTAGTTTGTTGCAGCGTGCTATATGATATGTACATATGTATGTACTGTAAGCTTTTGTTTGCAATAAATATGTACTGGTGACTTTTTTTATGGAAATAAAATGAAGTGTTGAAAAAATATATATATATATCCCCATTGTCTGTGATATGTCGACAGGTCCTGAAATCAATAAATGACAAAATGAATAATTTATGATAATCAAACATGAGAATTAACATTCGACCTATATAGGTCAAAACCCCAGCGGATACACTCTTCGTCTTGAGTTTGCCACTCTTTTCTAGTTATTGGATATAAGTCATTTCCTGATACGGAATATGGCCTTCCTCTGACTTGACACCGACATTTGACGTTCCCGAGAAATGGAATATGACATCTATTTTCTCTCTTCGGTTATTAGATATAAGTTCTTTCCTGATACGGAAATTACGACTTTCCTTTAACTAAATCTTGACATCGACATTTTGATGAAAATAGAAAATGACATCTATTTTCTCTCTTCGGTTATTGGATATAAGTTCTTTCCTGATGCAGAAATTACGACTTTCCTTTAACCAAATCTTGACATCGACATTTTGAGAGAAATAGAAAATGACATCTATTTTCTCTCTTCGGTTATTGGATATAAGTTCTTTCCTGATACGGAAATTACGACTTTCCTTTAACCAAATCTTGACATCGACATTTTGAGGAAAATAGAAAATGACATCTATTTTATCTCTTCGGTTATTAGATATAAGTTCTTTCCTGATGTGGAAATCACGACTTTCCTTTAACTAAATCTTAACATCGACATCTTGAGAGAAATAGAAAATGACATCTATTTTCTCTCTTCGGTTTTTGGATATAAGTTCTTTCCTGATACGGAAATTACGACTTTCCTTTAACCAAATCTTGACATCGACATTTTGAGGAAAATAGAAAATGACATCTATTTTCTCTCTTCGGTTATTGGATATAAGTCCTTTCCTGATACGGAAATCACGGCTTTCCTCTAACCTAATATTGACATCGACATTTTGAGAAATGAAAAATGACATCTATTTTCTCTATTTGGTTATTGGATATAAGTCCTTTTCCTGATGCGGAAATTACGACTTTCCTTTAACCAAATCTTAACACTGACATTCTGGGAAATAAAAAATGACATCTATTTTCTCTCTCCAGTTATTGGATATAAGTCCCTTCCTGACACGGAAGTCGTGACTTTCCTCTAATCAAATATAACCATTGGCATTTTGAGAAATGGAAAATGACATCCATTTTCTCCTTCCTGTTATAGGACATATATCCTTTCCTGACACAGAAATCACGGCATTCCTTTAACCAAATATCGACATTGACATTTTGAAAAATGAAATATGACATTCATTTTCCCTCCCAGTAAATCTCTTTTCAAATACAAGAAGGAAATCTCTTCTTAGAACCGACATAAAAGACATCTGACATCCTCTAGGAACGATATGACATCCTCTCCTTTCCTGACCATTATGAGACATCTCTTAGACCACTTCGGTCAACGCCAATATGTGCAGAATACTTATATAGTATTCTACACATATTGAGGACCCTTTTGTTGACCTCATTTTACAATGAGTCAATGTCATTTTGACCTAAAAAGTCAATATTGGTCAAAATGGTCAAACCAGACCCAAAGACCAAACCTGTTGACCCCATAGGTCACCCTTATGACCTAAAAAGTTAACATTGGTCAAATTGGTCAAACCAGACCTAATGACTATTCCTGTTGACCCCATAGGTCAACCTTTTGACCTAAAAAGTCAACTTTGGTCAAAATGGTCAAACCAGACCCAGTGACCAACCCTGTTGACCCTATAGGTCACCCTTATGACCTAAAAGTCAACGTTGGTCAAACTGGTCAAACCAGACCCAATGACTAACCCTGTTGACCCCATAGGTCACCCTTATGACCTAAAAAGTCAACTTTGGTCAAACTGGTCAAACCGCGACCCAATGACCAACCCCGTTGACCCCATAGGTCACCCTTTCGACCTAAAAAGTCAACATTGGTCAAATTGGTCAAACCGGACCTAATGACTAATCTCGTTGACCCCATAGGTCAACCTTTTGACCTAAAAAGTCAACTTTGGTTAAACCGGTCAAACCGCGACACAATGACCAACCCCGTTGATCCCATAGGTCACCCATTCGACCTAAAAAGTCAACATTGGTCAAATTGGTCAAACCAGACCTAATGACTAATCCTGTTCACCCCATAGGTCAACCTTATGACCTAAAAAGTCAACTTTGGTCAAACTGGTCAAACCAGACCCAGTGACCAACCCTGTTGACCCCATAGGTCACCCTTATGACCTTAAAAGTCAACTTTGATCAAACTGGTCAAACCAGACCCAATGACCAACCCTATTGACCCCATAGGTCACCCTTTTGATCTAAAAAGTCAACATTGGTCAAATTTGTCAAACCAGACCGAATGACTAATCCTATTGACCCCATAGGTCAACCTTTTGACCTAAAAAGTCAACTTTGGTCAAACTGGTCAAACCAGACCCAATGACCAACCCTATTGACCCCACAGGTCACCCTTTTGACCTAAAAAGTCAACATTGGTCAAATTGGTCAAACCGGACCTAATGACTAATCTCGTTGACCCCATAGGTCAACCTTTTGACCTAAAAAGTCAACTTTGGTCAAAATGGTCAAACCAGACCCAGTGACCAACCCTATTGACCCCATAGGTCACCCTTATGACCTAAAAAGTCAACTTTGGTCAAACTGGTCAAACCAGACCTAATGACCTACCCTGTTGACCCCATAGGTCAACCTTATGACCTAAAAAGTCAACTTTGGTCAAAATTGTCAAACTAGACCCAATGACCTACCCTGTTGACCCCATAGGTCAACCTTATGACCTAAAAGGTGAACTTTGATCAAAATGGTCAAACCAGACCCAATGACATATCCTGTTGACCCCATAGGTCAACCTTATGACCTAAAAAGTTAACTGTGGTCAAATTGGTCAAACCAGACCTAATGACCTACCCTGTTGACCCATACGTCAACCCTTTCACCTAATGACACATTTAAAGCCCCACAATGACAAAATCACAAGTACTGGACATTTTAAAATTAAATTGATCAATTTGGGCTGACTTGGGTCAACCAAGGTCAAAATTGGTTAACACATATCTATTTTAATTAAAATAGATAAAAATGAAATAAAAACAAGAAAATTAATCAAATAATTAATTTCAAAATTATTTTGATTAATTAAAATGATTAATGATTTAATTTTCAATTTTTTAATTAAATGAAATAATTAATTAAAATGAAAATTAAATTAAAATAAAAAAATCATAAAAATGATAAAACTAATCAATTAATTAAATTGAAATTATTTTCAATTAATAAATTGATTAATAAAATATTTTCCAACAATTTTAATTAATAAAATAATTAATTAAAATGAGATATTAAAAAGAAATGAAATGACATACAACTTCCTCATAATTAATTAGGCTAAACTCATCTTAAGGCTTAATTAAGCCCACATTAAGACCACTTAGCCATGGGTTAACACCCATCATCATGCATGGGGTGAGGTGTCACTCTCTCCTCCACCCTAACCCTCATTCATCCATGAGGTGGCCGGCCAACATGAGGCCTCACCACCCACCTCCCAAGCCACCCAATGGAAGGGAAAACCATGCATGAAACCCCCCCTTACCATGGTTAGAAGCAATGATGAGGCAAGAGCTTGTGTGTCACCATTTGCCAAGCTTACGAAATGAGGTGTAAGCTCCCTAAGAAGAGAAGAGGCAGCTCGCCATGCACCTCTCACATGAGCCAATGGATGAGAGACAAAATGATGAAGATCATCATGGAAAACTTAGGGAGAAGCATCAATGCCTATCTTCAGCCAATTCCTTCATCCAATGGGCTGATGGAGGAGGTAACTACTCCCCAAGAACATCCTAAGCTAAGCCATAACCTCCTCTTTCTATAAATAAGACCCCTTGGCCGAAAATAGCAAGAAGAAGAAAAAAAAATTAGGGAGAACTATAGGCTGCCCAAATCCACCTGCTCCCAACATAAAAAGTCTTCCTAAGAGTCCCAATAATCTTCTAGGATCGAATCCAAGCCATAGTTTGAGCCCATTTGAGCCAATTTGATCAAATTTCAAAAACAGCCCCAATTTAAGCACTTCTTCAAAATTCCTCCCCAATCCCGACTTCTGGATCAAATTGCTGCAGCAATAACTTGCTATTGGAGTCCTAGAAGGCAACCATAAGGTCTGATCTAGCTTGATTTGCTTGTGGCAAAGGTATGGAATTTTTCTTTACAAAATAAATAATGTTTTCGATATATCATGTGTTATACTAGTCCAAAAGTGTATAATCACCGTATGGATGGATACTTCTCATCCAGATGATCATTTTAAAAAAAAAATCACTCAATTTCATCAAGAAATGAGTGAGATACTGAGGTTTAAAGTTTAATGGCTCGAAATAATTTGGATTTTTATTCGAATTATCTCGGCCGTCCGATCACGCGCCTTAAGGATGGACGGCGTGGATCGTGCCTCGCAGGTGTTCGCTGTTCGGCCCCCACAGCAGATCCTCCCTCGCGTTCGACGTGTCCGAGGACACGCGTCGGCGGGAGGGAAGTTTGGCGGCGCAATTAAGGTTAAAAATTCATTTTAACCTTAAAAACTTCAAAAATCAATATCTTTTATCCAGAGGTCATAAAAATAAATAAAAATACCTCTGGAAATCTCTTGAAGAGGAGAAAATTATGAGACCAAAATCATAATTTTCTTCTCGATATTTAATTTATAATTAATTAAATACTCTCGGAGTATTTTAATTATTAAAAATTATTTATAAATCAAAAAATTATGAAACTTTGAGGCATTTATCTTCATGTTCTTAGGGACCTTCCATAATTTTTCCAAATATAGAAAATATGCCTAGGATACTTTTCTTTAATTTTCAAGTTTCTTTGTAATTATTTCAAATAATAATTATAAAAATTGAAAATTAAGAAAAATAAAAATGCAAATGGCTAGAAATGATAGGGCAACAGACAATAACCCTAAGAAAATTATTTCTAAGTCATAAAAATCATTTTGAATGGTATTTTGAAATTTAGGGTTAAGATCATTTATTAATTAAATAATTTCGATCCTAAAAATACCCCTTTATAAATTTAACCTATTTTCATCAACAATCAATATTTGAAAATGGTTCTAGTCTATGATAGACTAATGAGAAATTTCACTTAAGTCTAAAATGACCAAATTGGACTTAACTAAATTTAAAACAATATTTAAACCCATTAAACCTTACTTAAATTAGGTTTAATATAAAAATTAAATTTTAATTAAGTTTAAAGACATATTAAACTTAATTAATCAAAATTAAACCTTTTAATTAAGTTTAAAGACATAATAAACTTAATTAACTCATTAAACCTTACTTAAATTAGGTTTAATATAAAAATTAAATCTTAATTAAGTTTAAAGACATATTAAACTTAATTAATCAAAATTAATCTTTTTAATTAAGTTTAAAGACATAATAAACTTAATTAACTCATTAAACCTTACTTAAATTAGGTTTAATATAAAAATTAAATCTTAATTAAGTTTAAAGACATATTAAACTTAATTAATCAAAATTAATCCTTTTAATTAAGTTTAAAGACATAATAAACTTAATTACCTCATTAAACCTTACTTAAATTAGGTTTAATATAAAAATTAAATCTTAATTAAGTTTAAAGACATATTAAACTTAATTAATCAAAATTAAACCTTTTAATTAAGTTTAAAGACATAATAAACTTAATTAACTCATTAAACCTTACTTAAATTAGGTTTAATATAAAAATCAAATCTTAATTAAGTTTAAAGACAATAAACTTAATTAACCCATTAAACCTTACTTAAATTAGGTTTAATATAAAAATCAAATCTTAATTAAGTTTAAAGACATAATAAACTTAATTAACCCATTAAACCTTACTTAAATTAGGTTTAGTATAAAAATCAAATCTTAATTAAGTTTAAAAACAAATTAAACTTAATTAACCCATTAAACCTTATCTAAATTAGGTTTAACACAAAAATTAAATTTTTTTTAATTAAGTTTAAAGACATAATAAACTTAATTAACCCTTTAAACCTTACCTAAATTAGGTTTAAATACAAAAATCAACACTTTTAATTAAGTTTAAGAACATATTAAACTTAATTAATCAAAACCAAACCATTAATTAAGTTTAAAGACATATTAAACTTAATTAACCTTCTTACACATTAGGTTTAAAACAAACCTAAAACCTAATTAGGTCTAACCCATTAGACCTAATTAAACTATTAAACCTTAACTAAATAAGGTTTAAACAAACCTAAAACCTAATTAGGTCTAAACCATTAGACATAATCAAACTATTAGATCTTAACTAACTAAGGTTTAAACAAACCTAAACCCTAATTAGGTCTAACCCATTACACCTTAACTAACTAAGGTTTAAACAAACCTAAACTTTAATTAGGTCTAACCCATTAGACCTAATTAAACTATTAGACCTTAACTAACTAAGGTTTAAACAAACCTAAAACATAATTAGGTCTAACCCATTAGACCTAATTAAACCATTAGACCTAATTAAACCATTAGACCTTAACTAATTAAGGTTTAATCAAACCTAAACCCCAATTAGGTCTAACCTATTAGACCTAATGAAACCATTAAACCTTAACTAACTAAGGTTTAAACAAACCAAAACCCTAATTAGGTCTAACCCATTGGACTCCAATTAAACTATTAGACCTGAACTAACTAAGGTTTAAAATAACCAAAACCCTAATTAGGTCTAACCCATTAGACCTAATTAAACCATTAGACCTTAACTAATTAAGGTTTAATCAAACCTAAACCCCAATTAGTTCTAACCTATTAGACCTAATTAAACCATTAAACCTTAACTAACTAAGGTTTAATTAAACTTAAATCCTAATTAGATCTAACCCTTAGACCTAATTAGACCATTAAGTCTTAACTAAATTAGACTTAATCAAACATAAATCTTAATTAAGTCTAACTCATTAGACTTAATTAGACTATTAAGCCTTAACTAAGTAAGACTTAATCAAACACAAATCCTAATTAAGTCTACGACATTAGACTTAATTAATTATTAAACCTTAATCAACTAAGGTTTAATTAAACCCAAATCCAACTTTTAGTCCAAGTCCAACATAACATAAACATCAAACATCAAACATAAACCTAACCTAATTTGAGTCCAACCTAACTTGAACTCAAGTTAACCTAAACCTTAGGTTCAACCCACATTAAACCTAACCTAAACCTAACCTAACTTGAGTCCAGCCTAACTTGAACTCAAGTTAACCTAAACCTTAGGTTTAACCTACATTGAACCTAACCTAAACCTAACCTAACTTGAGTCTAACCTAACTTGAACTCAAGTTAACCAAAACCTTAGGTTCAACCCACATTGAACCTAACTTAAACCTAACCTAACTTGAGTCCAACCTAACGTGAACTCAAGTTAACCTAAACCTAGGTTCAACCCACATTGAACCTAACTCGAGTCCAACCTAACTCGAACTCAAGTTAACCTAAACCTTAGGTTCAACCCACATTGAACCTAACTTAAACCTAACCTAACTTGAGTCCAACATAACTTGAACTCAAGTTAACCTAAACCTTAGGTTCAACCTACATTGAACCTAACCTAAACCTAACCTAACTTGAGTCTAACCTAACTTGAACTCAAGTTAACCTAAACCTTAGGTTCAACCCACATTGAACCTAACTTAAACCTAATCTAACTTGAGCCCAACCTGACTTGAACTCAAGTTAACCTAAATCTTAGGTTCAACCCACACCGAACCTAAGTTAACTTGAAACATCAGGTTCAACCCATATTGAACCTAACCTAAACTGAACTAAACTTAAGTTCAATCCAACTAGAACCTAATTTAATCCAAGTCAAACATTAACTTAGGTTCAATCGATATTGAACTTAAATCGACCTTAAGTCTAGGTTCAACCTGACTTGAACCTAACTTAATATAAACTCAAAATTTAACTTAAGTGTAACCCACATTAGACTCAAGTCAAACCAAAACTTAGGTTCAACCTAACATGAACCTAACCCAAAAACCTAACTTAAGTCTAACCCATATTAGACTTAATTCGAACCATACTTAGGTTTAACACGATATAAACCTAAGTCTAATTAAACCTTAGGTTCAACCTATCTTGAATCTAAACTAAAACCCGGCTTAAGTTCAACCTATATTAAACTTAATCCTAAGTCTAGGTCTAACTTTAAATAGACTTTATTAAAACTTAAGTCTTATCTAAAAGGGACTTAGATGGTCTGCAAATCTAATCGAGTCTAATTTATTAGACTTGATTAACCTTTAAGTCCTATTTAAACGAGACTTAAAACTTAATTAAATCTATTCTGAACCAAACCTTTTTTTAAACTTAAGTTCAGACAGACATGAGCTCAAGTTAAATGGATTCAATTAACATTGAACCTAACTTAGGTTCAACCAGACATGAACCCAAGTTAATTCAATCAATATTGAATCTAATTCCAAACCTTTTTAACTTAGAGTTCAGGAAGACATGAACTCAAGTTAATAAATTCAATATTTTAAAACCAAAATTGACATAATAAAAAAAATTGACATAATTCAACATAAACTGACATCCAAGACATATCCAAATATTCTGTGACATTATTTCTAACAATGTTTTCTTTGCAGGGTGAAAGCAAGAAATTTCGTTTAGATTTTCTTTGCATGTTATAGGATGTGCTAACTCTGTTTTGCAGGACGTCGACGACGGGACAAAAACAAAACCAAAACTTTTAGGTTAGACATACAACCTGAAACTTTTGACAACAAAAAAACAAAACCAGAACCTTTAGGTTAGACGTAATACCTAAAGTATTCAATAACATGATATAATGACATTCGGGAGTGATAGTGGGTACATCTCTCCTTAAAATAAATTTTTAGAAAACAAATGATTAACATTAATCAGAATTTTTCTTAAACAATTGAAAATTGTTTAAGATGTAATTAACTATAGAGGCTTACCTCTATAGGAGATCTAAAAGAACCCGAAATAGAAATCTCTGGTTTACCATGATTTTCTTAATATGAAAATTCTAGAATATGTTACTCTAGAATATCCTCATATAAGAAGTATCATAAACATCTTTTTCTACTGTTAGTCCTAAAAATTCTCTAAATCCTTCATAGGATTTATATGAATAAAACTAGGCTAATATTAGATGGCAACTCCTTGACATTGACATGATACAGAAATGGATGGCGATAACATGACCTCATCTGCACCAAGGACATGAAATTTATATATATATATTTCATCGCCACCATAGCTTTTGAACAAAAAGTCAACTATGGTCAAAATGATCAATTTTTGACACAATGACCAACCCACTGACCCAATAAATCAACTTTTTGACTAAAAAGTCATCTTCGGTCAAAATGGTCAATTCTTGAACCAATTACCAACTCATTGACCAAATAGGCCAACTTTTGACCAAAAAGTCAACTTTGGTCAAAATGGTCAATTTTTAACCCAATGACCAACCCATTGACCAATAGGTCTACTTTTGACCAAAAAGTCATCTTTGGTCAAAATGGTCAATTCTTGACCCAATTACCAACTCATTGACAAAATAGGTCAACTTTTGACCAAAAGTCAACTTTGGTCAAAATAGTCAATATCTGACCCAATGACCACCCCGTTGACCCAATAGGTTAACTTTTAACCAAAAAATCAATTTTGGTCAAAATAGGTCAACTTTTGACCAAAAAGTAATCTTTGGTCAAAATGGCCAATTTATGACCCAATGATCACCCCATTGACCCAAAGACCAACCCATTAACCCAATAGGTCGGCTTTTGACCGAAAAGTAAATTTTGGTCAAAATAGTTAATTTTTGATATAATGACCAATTATTCACTCAATAAGTTAATCTATGACCAAAAGGTCAACTTTGGTCAAATTATTCAATCGTTAACCCAATGACAAACCCATTGACCCAATAGGTCAACTTTTGACCAAATATTCAAATTTGGTTAAATAGTCAATTTTTGACTGAATGACCACCAATTGACCTAATAAGTCAACTTTTGACCAAAAAGTCAACTTTGGTCAAATGATAAGTCAACTTTTAACCAATAAGTCAACTTTTGACCAAAATAGATCAACTTTTGACCAAAAAAGTTAATTTTAGTCAAAATGGTCAACTTCTGACATAATGACCTCCCCGTTGACCCAATGGCTCAACTTTTGACCAAAAATTTAATTTTGGTCAAAATAATTAATTTTTGGCCTAGTGACCAAAATAGTCAATTTTTTGAATTAATGACCAATTATTGACCCAATAAGTCAATCTCTAACCAAAAAGTCAACTTTTGACAAAATGGTCAATGATTGACCCAATGACAAACCCATTGCCCAATAAGTCAAATTTTGACCAAAAAGTCAATTTTGGTCAAAATAGTCAATTTTTGACGTAATGACCACCCATTGACCCAATAGGTCAACTTTAAACCAAAAAGTCAACTTTTGTCAAAATGGTCAATTTTTGACCCAATGATCAACCCATTGACTAAATTGGTCAAATTTTGACCGAAAAGTCGACTTTCTAGGTCAAAATAGACAATTTTTGACCTAATGACCAAATATTGACCCAATAAGTAAATCTTTGACCAAAAAGTCAACTTTGGTCATAATTATCAATCCATGACCCAATGACAAACCCATTGACCCAACATGTCAACCTTTGAACAAAAAGATAACTTTGGTCAAATTGGTAAATCCTTGACCCAATAACCAACCCATGGACCCAATAGATCGACTTTAGTCCAAAAAGTCAATTTTGGTCAAAATAGTAAATTTTTTACGTAATTGCCAATTATTGACCCAATAGGTCAACTTTTGAACAAAAAAACCAATTTTGGTCAAAATTGGCAATTTTTGACCTAATGACCACCTCATTGACCCAAAAGGTCAACTTTTGACCAAAAAGTCAAATTGGGTCAAAATGGACAATTTCTAACACAATTACCTAAATTTCAACTTTGGTGAAAATGGTCAATCCTTCATCTAATGACCAACCCACCGACCCAATTTGTTAACTTTTGACTAAAAATTTAACTTTCGGTAAAATAGTTAATCCTCGACCCAATGACCAACCTATTGACCCAATAGGTCAACTTTTGACCAAAAAGTCAATTTTGCTCAAAAATGTCAATTTTTGATCTACTGATCGCCTCATTGACCTAAATAGGTCAAATTTTGACCAAAAGACAACTTTGGTCAAAATTGTCCATCCTTAACCCAATGACCAACCCATTGACCCAATATGTCAACTTTGACCAAAAAGTCAATTTTGATTAAAAAAATCAATTTTTGACCTAATGACCAATTTTTTACCCAGTAAACCAATCTCGATCCAAAAAGTCAACTTTGGTCAGGATGGTTAAACTTTGACCTAATGCCCAACCCATTGACCTAATAGGACATCTTTTGACCAAAAAGTCAACTTTGGTCGAAATGATCAATCATTGACCCAATGAACAACCCATTGGCCTAATAGTCAACATTCGACCAAAAAGTCAATTTCGGTCAAAATAAAAAATTTTGAATTAATGACCAATTATCGACCCAATAAGTCAATCTCTCGACCAAATAATCAACTTTAGTCAAAATGGTCAATCCTTGATCCAATGACAAACCCATGGACCCAATAAGTCAACTTTTTACCAAAATCCAATTTCGTCAAAATAATTAATTTTCGACCGAATGACCACCCATCGACCCATAGGTCAACTTTTCGACCAAAAAGTCAACTTTGGTCAAAATGGATAATTTTTGACCCAATGACCAACCCATTGATCGAATAAGTCATCTTTTGACCAAAAAGTCATCTTTGGTAATAATGGTCAACTTCTTGATCTAATTTTACCAACACATTGGCCAAATATGTCAACTTTTGACCAAAAAGTCAACTTTGGTCAAAATGGTTAATTTCTAACCCAATGACCTCCCCGTTGACCCAATGGGTTAACTTTTGACAAAAAATTTAATCTTACTCAAAATAGTCTATTTTTGACCTAATGACCAATTAATGACCAAATAAGTCAATCTCTAACCAAAAAGTTAATTTTTGTGAAAATAATCAATCCTTCACTCAATGACAAACACATTGACCCAACAGGACAACTTTTGACCAAAAAGTCAATTTTGGTCAAAATAGTAAATTTTCAACCTAATGACCACCCATTAACCCAATAGAGTCAACTTTCGACCGAAAATTCAACTTTGGTCAAAATGATATGTATATATATATATAAATTTATATAATATTATATTTTTATTTTAAATATTTTAAGTATAGTATATTATTTATAAATATAATTTAAATATAAAAATATTTAATAGTTAAATAAATTATAAATAAAATATAAATATATGTATATATAAATAAATAAATAAATATATACATATATATATATATATATATATATATATATATATATCATATATATATATATATATATATATATAGTATTTTTTTATTTTAAATGTTTTAAGTATAGTTTATTATTTATAAATATAATTTAATTATAAAAATATTTAATAATTAAATAAATTATAAATAAAAATATTGGGTCAAGGATTTACCATTTTGAGCAAAGTTCACTTTTTGGTTAGAGATTATCTTATTGGGTCAATAATTGGTCATTAATTAAAAAATCGAATATTTTGACCAAAATCGCTTTTTAGTCAAAAGTCGACCTATCGGGTCATGGGTTTGTCATCGGATCAAGGATCGACCATTTTGATCAAAGTTAACTTTTTGGTTAGAGATTGACTTATCGGGTCATTAATTCAAAAATTGTTTAATTTGACCAAAATCGACTTTTCGGTCAAATGTCGACCTATTAAGCCAATGGGTCGGTCATCGGGTCAAGGATCGACCATTTTGACCAAAGTTGACTTTTTGGTCAAAAGATGACCTATTAGGTCAATGGGTTGAGCATTAGGTCAAAGATTAACCATCTTGACCAAAGTTGATTTTTTGGTCAAAGATTTGTTTACTGGGTCAAAAATTGGTCATTAAGTCCAAAATTGACTATTTTAATCAAATTGATTGTTGAATCAAAAGTTGACCTATTGGGTCAATGAGTTGGTCATTTGGGTTACGGATTGACTATTTTGACCAAAGTTGTCTTTTGGTCAAAATTTGACCTATTTAGGTCATCGAGGTGGTCAAGAGGTCAAAATTGACAATTTTCAACAAAATCGACTTTTGGTGAAAAGTCGACATATTGGTCAATAAGTCGGTCATTGGTCAAGGATTAACCATTTTGGCCAAAGTTTACTTTTTAGTAAAAAATTAACAAATCGGTCAATCGTTAGTCATCGGATGAAGGATCGAACATTTTCACCAAAGTCGATGATAAGTCATCTGTGTCGAATCGACCATTTTGACCAAATTTGACTTTTGGTCAAAAGTTGACTCTTCTGGGTCAATGAGGTGGTCATTAGGTCGAAAATTGACTTTTTTGTTCAAAAGTTGACCTAATGGGTCAATAATTAGTAATTATGTCAAAATTTACTATTTTGACCAAAATTGACTTTTTAGTCAAAAGCCGATCTATTAGGTCAGTGGGTTGGTTATTGGGTCAAGTATTAATAACTATGACTAAAGTTAACTTTTTGGTTAAAGATTCACTTATTGGGATAATAATTGGTCATTAGGTAAAAAATTGTCTATTTTGACCAAAAAGTTGACTTTTTGGTCAAAATTCAATTAATTCGGCGTCACGTTAGTCATTGGGTAAAAAATCGACCATTTTGACCAAAGTCGACTTTTTGGTCAAAAGTCGACTCATTTTGTTAATGGGGTCATTAGGTCAAAGTTCGATTATTTTGACTAAAATGGACTTTTCGTCAAAGTTCGACATATTAGGTCAATTCGGTTGGTTATCGGGTCAAGGCATACATATATATATATTTTTATTCATTATTTTTTTAATTATTAAATATTTTTATAATTAAATTGTATTTATAAATAACATGCTATACTTAAAATAATTAAAATAAAATAATATATAATTAAATATTTAACTATATAATTAAATATTTTTATAATTAAATTATATTTATTTTTATAACAGTATATATATTAATTTATTAATAATTTATTTAACTATTAAATATTTTTATAATTAAATTATATTTATAAATTATATACTATACTTAAAATATTTAAAATAAAAAATAATATTAAATATATATATATATATATATATATATATATATATATATATATATATATATATATATATATATATGTATATATATATATATAGGTATATATATATATATGTATATATATATATATAGGTATATATATATATATAGGTATATATATACATATATATAGTATATATATACATATATAGGTATATATATACATATATAGGTATATATATACATATATAGTGTATATATATACATATATATATATATATATACATATATATATATATACACTATATATATATATATACATATATATATATATATACATATATATATATATATATATATTTATAATTTATTTAATTATTAAATATTTTATAACAAAATTATATTTATAAATAATCAATCTGTACTTAAATTATTTAATATAAAAAATATATATATATATATATATATATATATATATATATATATATATATATATATATATATATATATATATATATATACACACATATATATTTATTTATTTATAAATTATTTAACTATTAAAATTTTTTATTATTAAATTATATATATATAAAAATAACATAAATTACTTAAAACATTTAAAATATATAAAATAATTTTTACAGAATATATATATATATATATATATATATATATATATATATATATATATATATATATATATATATATATATATATGTACACACACACACATATATTTATTTATTTATTTATAATTTATTTAATTATTAAATATTTTTATATTTAAATTATATTTTTAAATAATATATTATACTTAAAATATTTTAAAAAAAAATTTTTATATATATATATATATATATATATATATATATATATATATGTATATATATATCTATATATATGTATATATCTATCTATATATGTATGTATATATATGTATGTATGTATACTATATATATATATATATATATATATATATATATATATATATATATATATATATATAAATATATATATATATATATATTTGTATATATTTAGCTATTAAATATTATTTAAAATTATAATTATATTTAAATAATAATATAGTATACTTAAAATATTTAAAATAAAATAATAATATTATATAAATATATATATATATATATATATATATATATATATATATATATATATATATATATATATATATATATATATATATATATATATATATATATATATAGATATATACATAAATAAAATATATATACATATATATATATATAATATATATATATATATATATATACATATATAAAATATTATTTTTTTAATTTAAATGTTTTAAGTATAATATATTATTTATAGCATATAATTTAATTTAAAAAGTAATTAATAATTAAATAAATTATAAATAAAAATATATATATAGATTTAATTATAATTTATTTAACTATTAAATCTTTTTATAATTAAATTTTATTTATAAATAATATACTTTACTTAAAATATTTAAGTTAAAAAAATAATATTATATATATTTATTATGTATATATATATATGTATATATATATATATGTATATATATATATACACATAAATATACCAACTGTTGACAAATTATTTTTAACCCAATGACCAACCCATTGACCCAATAGGTCTACTTTTGACCAAAAAGTCATCTTTGATCAAAATGGTCAATTTTTGACCTAATTACCAACTCATTGACCAAATAGGTCAACTTTTGACTAAAATTCAACTTTGGTTAAAATAGTCAATATATGATCCAATGACCACCCCGTTGACCCAATAAGTTAACTTTTGACCAAAAATTCAATTTTGGTTAAAATAGGTCAACTTTTGACCCAAAAATAATCTTTGGTCAAAATGATCAATTTCTGACCCAATGACCACCCCATCGACCCAAAGACCAACCCATCGACCTAATAGATCGTACTGACTAAAAAGTAAATTTTAGTCAAAATAGTTAATTTTTGATCTAATGACTAATTATTCACTCAATAAGTTAATCTCTGACCAAAAAGTCAACTTTGGTCAAAATATTTAATCTTTAACCCAATGACAAACACATTGACCCAATAGGTCAACTTTTGACCAAATAGTCAATTTTGGTCAAAATAGTCAATTTTTGACTGAATGACCACCAATTGACCCAATAAGTCAACTTTTGACCAAATAGTCAACTTTGGTCAAATGATAAGTCAACTTTTGACCAATAAGTCAACTTTTGACCAAAATAGGTCAACTTTTGACCAAAAAAGTTCATTTTAGTCAAAATGGTCAACTTCTGACATAATGACCTCCCCGTTGACCCAAATGCTCAACTTTTGACCAAAAATTTAATTTTAATCAAAATAATTAATTTTCGACCTAATGACCAAAATAGTTATTTTTTGAATTAATGCCCAATTATTGACCCAAAAAGTCAATCTCTGACCAAAAAGTCAACTTTGGACAAAATAGTCAATGATTGACCCATTGACAACCCATTGCCCAATAAGTTAAATTTTGACTAAAAAGTCAATTTTGGTCAAAATAGTCAATTTTTGACCTAATGACCACTTATTGACTAATTAGCTCAACTTTTGACTAAAAAGTCAAGTTTCGTCAAAATGGACCATTTTTGACCCAATGATCAACCCATTAACTAAATTGGTCAAATTTTGACCGAAAAGTCAACTTTTTAGGTCAAAATAGACAATTTTTGACTTAATGACCAATTATTGATCCAATAAGTAATCTGCGACCAAAAAGTCAACTTTGGTCATAATTACTAATCCTTGACCCAAAGACAAACCCATCGACCCAAGATGTCAACCTTTGAACAAAAAGATAACTTTCGTCAAAATGGTAAATCGTTGACCTCATTTTACAACGAGTCAATACCTTTCGACCTAAAAAGTCAAGCATTGGTCAAAATGGTCAAACTGCACCCAGTGACCAACCCTGTTGACTCCATAGGTCACCCTTATGACCTAAAAAGTCAACATCGGTCAAAATGGTCAAACCGCACATAATGACCTACATCTGTTGACCCCATAGTCAACCTTATGACCTAAAAAGTCAACTTTGGTCAAACCGGTCAAACCGGACCAAATGACCAACCCCGTCGACCCCATAGGTCACCCTTATGACCTAAAAGTCAACTTTGGTCAAACCGGTCAAACCGCACCTAATGACCAACCCCTGTTGACCCCATAGGTCACCCTTATGACCTAAAAAGTCAACTTTGGTCAAACTGGTCAAACCAGACCTAAGGACCAACCTTGTTGACCCTATAGGTCACCCTTTTGACCTAAAAAGTCAACATTGGTCAAAATGGTCAAACTAGACCTAATGACCAACCCTTTTAACCCCATAGGTCAACCCTTTTGACCTAAAAAGTCAACTTTGGTCAAATTGGTCAAACCAGACCTAATGATAAACCCTGTTGACCCCATAGGTCACCCTTATGACCTAAAAAGTCAACTTTAGTCAAATTGGTCAAACCAGACCCAGTGACCAACCCTGTTGACCCCATAGGTCACCCTTATGACCTAAAAAGTCAACATTGGTCAAATTGGTCAAACCAGACCTAGTGACCAACCCTATTGACCCCATAGGTCACCCTTATGACCTAAAAAGTCAACATTGATCAAAATGGTCAAACCAGACCTAATGACTTACACTGTTGACCCCATAGGTCAACCTTATGCCCTAAAAAGTCAACTTTGGTCAAACTGGTCAAACTAGACCTAATGACCAACCCTGTTGACCCCATAGGTCACCCTTATGACCTAAAAAGTCAACTTTAGTCAAACTGGTCAAACCAGACCTAATGACTTACCCTGTTGACCCCATAGGTCGCCCTTTTAACCTAAAAAGTCAACTTTGGTCAAATTGGTCAAACTGCACCTAATGACTCCACACTGTTGACCCCATAGTCAACCCTTTCGACCTAAAAAGTCAACTTTAGTCAAATTGGTCAAACCGGACCTAATGACCTACATCGTCGACCCCATAGGTCACCCTTATGACCTAAAAAGTCAACTTTGGTCAAATTGGTCAAAGCGGACCTAATCGACCTACACTCGTTGACCCCATAGTCAACCTTTCGACCTAAAAAGTCAACTTTGGTCAAATTGGTCAAACCGGACCTAATGACCAATCCTCGTCGACCCAATAGATCACCCTTACGACCTAAAAAGTCAACTTTGGTCAAACTGGTCAAACCGCACCTAATGACCTACATCGTTGACCCCATAGTCAACCTTTTCGACCTAAAAAGTCAACTTTCGTCAAACTAGTCAAACCGCATCTAATGACTTACACTCATTGATCCCATAGTCAACCTTTTCGACCTAAAATGTCAACTTTGGTCAAATTGGTCAAACCGGACCTAATGATCTACCCCGTTGACCCCATAAGTCAACCTTTTGACCCAAAAAGTCAACTTCGGTCAAATCGGTCGACTGCACCAAATGACTACTCTGTTGACCCATAAATCAACCTTTTCACCCACTCGACACATTTAAAACACCACAATGACAAAATCACAAGAATTGGACATCTTAAAATCAATTTGATCAATTTGGGCTGAATTGGGTCAACCCAAGTCAAAATTGGTCAACACCTATCTATTTTGATTAAAATAGATAAAAATGAAATAAAAATGAAATAAAAATAACAAAATTATTCAAATAATTAATTTCAAAATTATTTTGATTAATAAAAATGATTAATGATTTAATTTTCAAAATTTTAATTAAATGACATAATTAATTAAAATGAAAACTAAATTAAAATCATAAAATGACATAAAACAACAAAATTAATCAAGTAATTAATTTCAAAATTATTTTGATTAATTAAAATGATTAATGATTTAATTTTCAAAATTTTAATTAAATGACATAATTAAAATGGAAATTAAATTAAAATCATAAAATAACAAAAATGACAAAAATAATCAATTAATTAATTTGAAATTATTTTCAATTAATAAATTGATTAATAAAATAATTTCCACCAATTTTAGTTAATAAAATAATTAATTAAAATGGGAATTAAAGAAGAAATGAAATAACTTTTAGCCTCTTCATAATTAATTAGGCTAAACCATCTTAAAGGCTTATTTAACACTTAATTAAGCCCATCTTAAGGCCCATTACCCATGGCTTAACATCCATGGTTATGCATGGGATGAGGTATCACCAGCTCCTTCACTCTAAACACATTCTCTCCTTAAGGTGGCCGGCCAACACAAGGCCATCTTCTCCACCTCCCAAGCCACCCAATGGGAGGAAAACCACACATGAAACCCCCCTTACCATGGTTAATGGTAATGATGAAGGCTAGACATATGTGTCACAATTTGCCAAGCCTAAGAAGTGAGGTGTAAGCTCATTAGCAAGTGAAACAACAGCTCACAAGTAACCTCCCACAATGGCCAATGGACAAGAGACAAAGAGATGAAACTCATCATGGCAAACTTAGTGAGAAGTATCCAAGCCTATCTTCAGCCAATTGATCACCCAATGGGCTGATAGAGGAGGTAAGTAATCCCCTAGAACAGCCTAAGCCAAGACAACACCATCCCCTTGCTATAAAAGGACCCCATGGCCGAAACTAGCAAGAGAGGAGAAAATATTTAGGGAGGTCCATAGGCTGCTCAAACCCTCTTGCTCCCAACATAAAACTTCTTCCTAAGAGCTTCGATAATCTTTTAGGATCAATCCCAAGCCTTAGTTTCTGCCCATTTGAGCCAATTTGATCAATTTTCAAAAACAGCCCAAATTAGGCATCTCTTTCAAATTCCTCCCTAAGCCCGACTTCTAGAACAAATTGCTACAGCAACTATCTTCCATTGGGGTCCTAGATGGTAACCATAATGTCTGATCTAGCTTGATTTGCTTGTGGCCAAGGTATGGAATTTATCTTTGCAAAATAAATCATGTTTTTGATAAATCATGTGCTATACTAGCTCAAAAGTGTATCATCACCGTATGGATAGATACTTCTCATCCAGATGAGCATTTAAAACAAATAACTCAATTTCATCAAAAAATGAGTGAGATATTAACATTTGAAGTTTAACAATTTCGAAATTTTTCAAAATAAATTCCGAATATTCTCGGCCCTCCGATCGCGCGCTGTTTGAGATCAACGGCCCAGATCCCGCTTCGCGCCGTCCGCTGTCTGACCCGTTGCACGGGATATTCCCGCCCGTTCGACGCGTCCGAGGACACGCGTCGACGACGGGAACTTTTGGCGGCACAGAATTAAAAAAAAAAAGAAAAAATTCATTTTAACCCTTCAAACTTCAAAAATTCATATCTTTTTAACCAGAGGTCATAAAAATAAAATAAAAATACCCGTTGAAAGCTCTTGAAGAGGAGAAAATTATGAGACCAAAATCATAATTTTATTCTCAGTATTTAATTTTTAATTAATTAAATACTCTCTAGAGTATTTTAATTATTAAAAATTATTTATAGATAAAAAACAATTATGAAACTTTGAGGCATTTATCTTTGTGTTCTTAGGGACCTTCCATAATTTTGCTATGGACAAAAAACTTGCCTAGGATACTTTTCTTGAATTTTCAAGTTTCTTTGTAATTATTTCAAATAATAATTATAAAAATTTGAAAATTAAGAAAATAAAAATACAAATGACTAGGAATGATAGGGCAACAAACAATGACCCTAGGAAAAATATTTCTAAGTCATAGAAATAATCTTGAATGACATTTGGAAATTTAGGGTTAAAATCATTTATTAATTAAATAATTTTGATCCTAAAATGACCCTTTATAAAATTGAACTATTTTCATCAACAATCTAAGTTTGAAAATGGTTCTAGCCTATGATAGGTTAATAATAAACCTCACTTGAGTCTAAAATGACAAGATTAGATTCAATTAAGGCTTAAAATGACATTTAAACCCATTAAACCTTACCTAAATTAGGTTTAATAAAATTAAACTTCTCTAATTAAGTTTAAAGACATAATAAACTTAATTAACCCATTAAACCTTACCTAAATTAGGTTTAATAAAAATTAAACTTCTCTAATTAAGTTTAAAGACATAATAAACTTAATTAACCCATTAAACCTTACCTAAATTAGGTTTAATAAAAATTAAACTTCTCTAATTAAGTTTAAAGACATAATAAACTTAATTAATCCATTAAACCTTACCTAAATTAGGTTTAATAAAAATTAAACTTCTCTAATTAAGTTTAAAGACATAATAAACTTAATTAACCCATTAAACCTTACCTAAATTAGGTTTACATAATAAACTTAATTAACCCATTAAACCTTACTTAAATTAGGTTTAATAAAAATTAAACTTCTCTAATTAAGTTTAAAGTCATAATAAACTTAATTAACCCATTAAACCTTACCTAAATTAGGTTTAATAAAAATTAAACTTCTCTAATTAAGTTTAAAGACATAATAAACTTAATTAACCCATTAAACCTTACCTAAATTAGGTTTAATAAAAATTAAACTTCTCTAATTAAGTTTAAGGATACACTAAACTTAATTAACCCATTAAACCTTACCTAAATTAGGTTTAATAAAAATTAAACTCCTTTAATTAAGTTTAAGGATACACTAAACTTAATTAATCCATTAAACCTTACTTAAATTAGGCTTAATAAAAATCGAACCTTTTTAATTAAGTTTAAGGACTCACTAAACTTAATTAACCCATTAAACCTTACCTAAATTAGGTTTAATAAAAAAAAATCAAACTTTTTTTAATTAAGTTTAAGGACACACTAAACTTAATTAACTTTTTAGACCTTACCTAAATTAGGTTTAATAAAAATTAAACTCTTTAAGTTTAAGGACATATTAAACTTAATTAACACAAAACCAAACACCCTTTAATTAGGTTTAAAGACATATTAAACTTAATTAATCAAAATTAAACTCCCTTAATTAGGTTTAAAGACATACTAAACTTAATTAACCTCCTTGAACATTAGGCTTAATCAAACTTAAATCCTAATTAGGTCTAAACCTTTAGACCTAATTAAACCATTAAGCCTTAACTAACTAAGTGTCGGCATATTTTTAGGTTGAATATTGTATTTTTTAAAGGGAGTCGCCTTCAGAAATTGTCGGCGAAATTTAAATTTTAAATTTAATTTAAATATATATATAATTTAGAAAGTAGTGTTTGATTTTGAAAATAATTTTAAATTTAAAAATTTTAAGATATGAAATCAAATCGATCTCACATCCCAAATAGTTTATACAAACGAGCACCGCACCACAAACCGTGTATCTATTCCGAAGAATAGACACACTGCTTGATCATAGGGCTCGATTAAATAAACTAGGAGATTTGTGACATCCGTTTGGTCTGCGAACCAATTTTATAAGCCGACAAGTTCCCCTGCTTAATATAAATGAATTAAACAGGGTTTATATTACCTGGGTTCTTAAAATTCCCTATAAGGGCAAGCCCCTATAGTTAATTACATCTTAAGTGACAGGAATCACCTAAGAAAACTCTCGATAATAATCAGTAGTTCTGCTCTCAAGAATTTCAAACTTTAAGTTTTCAAGGGATTGAATTTTGGAATTTCAATAGGGAATGGATCAAATTTGGAACATTTTATTTTGGGAATTCAAAGGAAGAAAGGTAGGAGAAATCACAGATTCGAAACGAACTTCGGTAATTTCCCGACTATCCTATTGTTTGGCTCGAATTTAGGAAAGTCCTAATGTTTATTTAACGTTTTGATCTTTCCAATTTTAATTAATTAGGACTTATATTCGTATGACACAATCATACAAACAGCCTCGAAGATGTGTGGGTTTATGTCGTGTCGAACGACTACCTCGGAGTCCTAAGACCGGTTAGGGCTTAATTTGCAATGCAAATACCTAACAAAAGGTTGAGGATTTATGTTACACTAAGCAAACTACCTCGAAGTCCTATGGTTTGGTTATTTAATTCTAAGAAATTTTTACTGAAGTAGACTCAGGTTTTGCTGATGACGATGGTCGTGCTGCCCACCATGCTCCGAGCTCTTTGTTGTTGCAGAGGTTTAGTTTTAGAAGATTGTAATCAAAAGAGAAGAGAAGAGTTTGGTTTTAGAAATCTTAAAGTCCAAGTGTTTTTTTATGTTTTAATTAAAACAAATCTTAAAGTTGATTATAACAACACCGGTTAAGATCCCACGGTTCCATCCTTCCGGCATCGTTATTTTTATCGGATTCACTTAGTCCAGATGAATTTGCTAAACTCAACTAAATGAGTTCCACACTTTAATTTAGACCGTGGGAAGTCCCGTTAGCAACACGTAGGTTACATCATCCGAGGTATTCCCGATCATCGAACAAGATGTTTTAATTTAGTTGTAGTTGTAGTTTTGTTGCTTTGTTTGTGATTAAATTTTGAGTTGTTTTATATTTTGAAATATTGTGGCGGTGAATTTTATCTTGCAATGAATTTTAATTTATTTTTGGTTTTGGTTTTAGGGGCTATCATAAAGGTGTGGGTTTTCATGCAACAGTTGTTTATCATACAAGAAAAGTAAAGTGCATTTGCAATAAAGTAAATTGCAAGGAGGTAAATTGCAATAAAATAAAAGTGTACCTGGAGGGTCTTCCCGTCATCCCAAGCTACACTTAAACACAATTTAGGATATTTAATCATTTAAAGCAAGTTCCTAGGTAAAGCGAAGGGAAGGGTTATGGTTTTCTACCAAGTTCCTAATCCTATAGCTAGTCATTTCCTATGACGTCTAGGTTCTTGTGTTTTGGTTTGAGGACGATTTTCTTCATCAAAGAACAATTAAGTTCAATTGTTCTTAAAAACATCCTATCATACTGAGGAAGTGCTTGAGACGAATCTTAAACATCTTTTCAATACTTCTATGATTATTTTAAGTCCAAGAGAATTTAATTATACAATGAATCAATCATCCAGGAATTCAAGTTTTGTTATCTTGCTCAGTGAACTAGGACATTTGAATATCCTATGAGTGAAGTAATACTTCACTTAACACTCCATTTAAGAGTTATGACAACATGAGCTTTTGAGGGCAAATTAATGTTCAAGTGATTTGTGATTTAATTTAATTTCAATTAATGGGTTTAAGTTTGGAATAGTGTTCAAGTTGTTTTAGATTTATTTTGAATTCTTTATGTTTTTAGTGATGTTATATTTAATTCAATTTAATGTAATTTTAGTTTAATTTAATTTAATTTGGTTTAGTTTTAATTTTAATTTAATTTTATTTATTTAATTTAATTTTAATTTTATTTTAACTTGATTTTATTATTTTTTAATTTAATTTAATTTAATTTAATATGTTTTGATTTAATTTAATTTAATTTAATATGTTTTAATTCAATTTTATTTAATTTAATTTAATATGTTTTAATTTAATTTAAATTTAATTTAAATTTTTTTAATTTTAATTTAATATTTTATATCTCTTTTTTTTTTAAAGATGGTTTAATTTAATTATTAAAGTATTAATTTAATTGAAATTTTGGAAGGATTTAATTTAAATGTTTTAATCTTTAATTTAATTTAATGATTAAGTCTTTTAATATTTTAAATCTTGAATTTGGATTATCATTTTAATTAGGAATTAAATGTTATTGAGGTGATTAATTTAAGGATTTTTTAGATTAAAGAATAAATCTCTTCCTAATAATATCCCTATTTTAATAATTCCAATTTTTTTTATTATTCTTCCAAGTTTAATTAATCATTTAATTAAGGTTTATTTTAATTATTTTTAAATTATTTGGTAGGTTTCTACCCTTTAATTACCTAAGTTTCAAACATCCAAAATCAACTTAGTATCAAATATTTTACCCACACTTTTAATTAAACCTAAAATTTTTTAATTATAGGTTAAAGTTTTAATTACTATTTTGCCCTTTTAAACTTACTAATTTCATAACTCACTAAATTGAGCTTAAATGAATTTGAAATTTTTATGTGACTTCACTCATATGTCAATCAAGACATTAGAGGAGAAAATGTGATTTTTCTGTATTTAATTTATTTATGTAATTATATTTAGTGGAAAATAGGGATTTTCAAGGAAAATTTAAGAATATGACCAAGGGAAAGTTTCTGTCCTTAAGAAAATTATGGGACATTCCTAATGACCAGAGGACCACTTGGACCAATTTTGGTGATTTTTTGAATTATATTATTTTTATTATAATTATTTTGAGTTTTGGAGTATTAATTAATTTAAAAATAAAATAAAGGTTGAAAAATGAATTTTATATTTTTCAAAAAAATCTCTCTGATATCAAGGAAACCAGAGAACCAATTTTCATAATTTTCTGATCTTTCTTTGATTTATTAGAATTATTTTAGTGGAAATGCTAGAAAATACATTTTTTTTATATTTTAAAATTACCTTAGGGTTTTAAAATTTAATATCTCATCATAGAGACTTAAGAAAAATATGGGGTTTGTTCCTAAATGATTAAAATTCAAAATATGACATTTTGGTGAATTTTATTATTTTTGTGATTTTTATTATTTTTTAATTATTAAAAATATTAAAATAATGCAAAAAAATCAACTTTTTTGGAAAATTGTAATTTTATTTTTCTTAAATTCCCCTGATATCAGAGAGGCTCCAAAACCAATTTGGTGAATTTTTGAAAAGTATTTTGAAAATTATAAATTTTTTTAATTTAATTTTGGCTAAATGACTTAATCAACCCATTTGATAGGGCTAACCAAGTCCAATTGACTCCAAACTTTTATGGTGGGTTTCTCTGATCCTAAAGGTTAGTGGAGAAGTGATTTCAAGTGAATTTGATGTATGATTAGCTCTAATTAATTAAGGTTCCATTTTGGGTGTTTAAACCAATTAGGGTTATTACAAGTGAGTTAACTCAAAAACCATTTTCCCTAGGGTCCTCTGGTCATAAGAAACATCACCAAATTTTCCTAGAATTTATTTCACAACATGCTAATTATGAGAATTAAAATACTCGAATAGTGACCTAGAATTGAAAAATTAATAACTCTTCATAGGGGTGGCCTCGACTTTGGAAAATTCGGGAATGTTCCCAAATTCGGAGACTTCAAAAGCCCTATGGTCTCATACCATGGTGAATTGTATACATGCATGGAGAATTGAAATAGTGCATAGAGTAAATAAATAATTAAAAATAAAATACTTAATGAAATTAAATGATTTCTTTTCCACATTATTCTCCTCTGTTCACTGAGCAATAGGGTGTTTTTATTTTATTTTTCTGATTTTCCTACACAAAGTTATGCATTTTCCAAGTTCTGATAATTAAATAAATAAGAAAATCCCTATTTTTCTACTTAAGCGACGCGGCGCCAGCTCAACCTCGGCAGCTCCGAACGCACACGCGTCGTCTCCTGATTCGGCGCCACCATCCGACTCAGCGCTCCAGGGGCCCTCGGTTCATGCACCATCGCGCTGTCCGGCTTGATCCAGACCGTCCGCTCGATACACGCTCGATCCGACGGCTCCCGGTCATCGTCTACGACTGGTGTGCACCCGTGACCGTCAACCTTCTAACCCTAATTTCTCACTCGATTCTCAACGAATTTTTGTGTTCTTATGCTCTATGGATTCGTCTTGAGGAGACGAACACATTCATATGGTAAACATGTATTGAAATTAACTCAAATTAAATAGAGAATCTCTGTAAGCTCGGGAAGAAGAGTGAGTCCATACCTTTGCTCAGAGAAGTGAAGCTTCGATCTGAGAGTTGTGTCACCTTCGATTGGGTCCAAGCAAGCTCCGCATGAAGTCCCTTGGGCTGGTGAATTGTCCGGTATGATTTCGACCACGCCCGATTACAAAGCTTGGAGTCCGGAATAGATGGGTGGCCCGGAGAGGGGGCTTTCACCTGGGAACTCCTTCTCTTGACCTTGTGCGGGTGTGGGTGAGTTTAATTTGAATTTGGTGGAGAGTTGGGAGATGTCTTGTTTTTGGGTGGAATTTTGGCCGAGAAATCGAGCTCGTTGGTGGGGATTAGGGCAAATTGTCACCGGGGATCAACTCGCTCTAAGTGTGGAGAGTGGTCCGGAAGTAATTTTGGCGGGGATTCGATGAAGGTCTGGTTCCGCACCTCTCATGGCCGAGAGGAGGTGAGGTTTAAATAGGAGAGGGTGGAGGGCCTCCCAGGGGGGTTTAAGGCTTGGGATCAGCTTCTTAGGTCAAGGGAAGAACAGCCATGGTGGCCATTGGGCATGGGGCAGCTCAGCAAGGGAGAATTGAATTTTTTGGCTCCTCCCAAGGTCTCGGCCATGGTGTTTTCCGGCGGCCTGGTGGCTGGCCGGCCAGGCACTGGTCACCATCTTGTCCAGGTGGGTCGAGGCCGGAGTTTAGTGTAGGCAATTAGGTTTTGCCATGTGTCAAAAGCTTGGATTAAAATGGCATGGAGGAAGGCCAATTTTGGCTTGATTTGGTCAAGTCCACCTTTTGGGCTTGGTTCACCCTTCAAGGAGGCTTTGGGTGTTGTGGGGAGTCAAAGGAATCAGCTGGTTTGGCATGGAGAAGTCCTTATCCAAATATATTTGGATTAAATTTCGAGTTAAGGGAATCATGGTTAAGGCTAATGACTTTAGGAGATTAAGGAAAGAGTCTCCTTATTTTGCCCAAAATGGCATGGTGACATGTAAAGAGGCTCTCATGGCTTCCATGTGGCTCATGCATGGTTTCATGGCTCATCTTTGGCTTGGGAAAAGTTAAGTCAACTTCATGAAAAAGGGTTTTGTGAATTTTGGCATTTTGATGGGAATTGGCATATGGCTTGATTTGGATTTATTTTATCATGGATTTAGAACTTAGGAGATGGTTTTATCAAATGGATGATGATAGAGGATTGTCATGTGGGCTTTGGGCCTTTTGAAATTATTTTTGATGGGCTTTTAGGAAGGCTAAGGGATGGGCCTTTAGTGTTTAAGAATGAATTCATGGATGGGAATTTTGTAGAAGTTTGGGCCAAATAGTTGTTGGGTTTGGTTTAGGGATATGTCATGAGTGATTAGAAATGAGTTTGGAGTGATTTGGGTTTGAATGGGGTTGGATTTGGGCCTCTTTGGTAAATGGTCCAATGTAGGCCAAATTAGGCTAACTTGGGCCAATGTTGGGCTAGGGTTGAAATTGATGTAAAATTAATGTTGGAAAATGTTTATGGGAGTGTTTCAAAGAGGTTTTGACTTTGGTTGGGTTTTGATTTTGGGGTTTGGGCTTATTTGGGTTAGGTTTGGGTTTAGGTCAAAATTGGGCCTTTTAGCTTTGGGTTGAATTTGAGTGGGGTTTGGGTCTAAATTTTGGGTAAATCATGTTAGTGTTTTGTTTGTGGGGATGTTAAGGAAGGTTTAGAAAAGGTTTGGGGTTAATTGGAGTTGAATTGGGTTAGTTTGGGCTAAGTTTGGGTCATGGGTCCAAATTGGGTTTTAAGGTCAAAAGTGAAATTGGATTCAAATGCCAATCAAATTTGACTTGGATTTGGTCTAGATTGGTGTTGGGGATGTTGAATTGAAGTTTAGAATTGAATTGGACCAGAATTTGGTTCAATTGGGTAGGTTTGGTTTGACATTGGGTTCATTTTGGGTTAAAATGGGTCAAATTGGGGATTTTGATAAAATTGGGTCAAATTGACAAAATTGGCCCATAGTGTAGTTGAACAAAATGAAATTAGGAATATTTGGGATTTTCTGGAATTTTCTGGGAATTTTTTGAATTTTTGGATTTTTTGGCTAAGAGGGGCATTTTGGGTATTTGGAGGGTATTGGGAGGTATTTTTGGAATTTTTTGGTATTTTTGGCTATGAATGATCAATTTGAGTAATGTGGGAATGTTTGGGATTGGTTTTGAGGAATTTTGGGTATTTGGAGATTTTTTTGAAAAGTTTGGGTAATTTCAAGGGTTTTGGGTAGGCTAGGCGGGTGTAGGGTCCCGGGGGTCAAAAATTGAAAATTTGGAAAATTGAAGATTGGGTAAAAGTAAGTGGAATGAAATCATTTTGGTTGAGCCATGAAGCCATATCAAGCCCACATGAGCCATGAAGGGACTCATTTGAGGCATTCATTATGTTGTTCCTAACCCTCTTACCAAGGGTCGAGGGGTTAAGGACCATCCATGTGAATCACCTTCATGAGTCAGGAGGTCAAGTTGGGTATAGGTGTGGTTTTAGGAGGTGTGTGAAAGTGTAGTGTATAAGTGTAGTGGGTGTCTAAGTCAGCCCTCACTGCACCGGGCCACCTGTAGGCAGTCCTAAGGCCAAAGAGTCCTATAGGAACTCATCCTTTAAACTTCCACATTTGATTTCAACCCTCTAGGTGATTAGGGGTCTACAATCAAGTTTGTGGAGTTTGCAGGGAGTTAAGAAATGGTTTGAACTTCTAAGTGGTGGGCCCCAATTCTAATCCTCTAGGATAGTCAAAGGAAAAGCCTAAGGCTAGATCCTAAGTACTAAAAAAAGGAAGAGAAGACCTCATCAAAAATGAGGTCAACACTAAGGTTTAATCAAACCTAAACCCTAATTAGGTCCAACCTTTAGACCTAATTAAACCATTAAACCTTAACTAACTAAGGTTTAATCAAACTTAAACCCTAATTAGGTCTAACCCTTAGATCTAATTAAACCATTAAGCCTTAACTAACTAAAGTTTAATCAAACTTAAACCCTAATTAGGTCTAACCCATTAGACCTAATTAAACCATTAAACCTTAACTAACTAAGGTTTAATAAAACCTAAACCCTAATTAGGTCTAACCCATTCGACCTAATTAAACCATTAGACCTTAACTAACTAAGGTTTAATCAAACTTAAACCCTAATTAGGTCTAACCCTTAGACCTAATTAAACCATTAAACCTTAACTAACTAAGGTTTAATCAAACCTAAACCCTAATTAGGTCTAACCCTTAGATCTAATTAAACCATTAAACCTTAACTAACTAAGGTTTAATAAAACCTAAACCCTAATTAGGTCTAACCCATTAGACCTAATTAAACCATTAGACCTTAACTAACTAAGGTTTAATAAAACCTAAACCCTAATTAGGTCTAACCTATTAGACCTAATTAAACCATTAAACCTTAACTAACTAAGGTTTAATCAAACCTAAACCCTAATTAGGTCTAACCCATTAGACCTAATTAAACCATTAGACCTTAACTAACTAAGGTTTAATCAAGCCTAAACCCTAATTAGATCTAACCATTAGATTTAATTAAACCATTAAGCCTTAACTAACTAAGGCTTAACTAAATTCAAATCCTAATTAAGTCTAAACCTTAGACTTAATAAGACTATTAAGCCTTAGTTAACCAAGGTTTAATAAAAATCAAACCGTACTTAGGTTCAACCCACATTGAACCTAAATCAAACCTAAACCTAACTTAAGCCTAATCTACATTAGACTTAAGTCAAACCAAACTTAGGTTCAACCCACATTGAACCTAAATCAAACCTAAACCTAACTTAAGCCTAATCTACATTAGACTTAAGTCAAACCAAACTTAGGTTCAACCCACATTGAACCTAAATCAAACCTAAATCTAACTTAAGTCTAACCTACATTAGACTTAAGTCAAACCAATCTTAGGTTCAACCCAAATTGAACTTAAATCGACAAAATTGAACTCAAATCCACATAATCAACATAAATTTGACATTTCAAACATAAATCGACATAATCGACATAAATCGACATAATCGACATAAATTTGACATTTCAAACAAAAATCGACATAATCGACATAAATTTGACTTTTCAAACAAAAATCGACATAAATCCGACATTCCAAATGAAACTCAATAAGTTCGACATTTCAAATGAAATTATTCGACATTAATCAACATTCCCAAACACAAACTGACATTAATCGGCATTTCAAAACAAATTTAATAAACACCGACATTAAAAGACATTAATCGACATTTCAAACCAAACTCAATATATCTCGACATAAAATCACATGACATTACGACATCACACGACATAAAATGACATGACATTACGACATCACATTATGACATGACACGACATACAAACTACGACATCTCGACATATCACATGACATGAAACCAAAACAACAAAATAAAACATAACAAAGCAACGACATCCACCCAACATAAATAAAACTTTCGGGTAGTATCGATTCTTCAGAATTTCACTGCCACAACAACAGTTACACTTTTTCGAGGATAAAAGTTAACCTTAATCGGGAGTTTTCCTAGGCAATATTAATTGCTCAAGATGTAATTAACTATAGGAGCTTGCTCCTATAGGAGATTAAAGAACTCAGGATAGGTATTTTACCTACAAGACTTCTCTGGTTATCCAAGATCTTCATATGATCTTCTTATATGAAAAACTTCAGTAATTACACAATCTGATGATTTTTTCTATGAGATTATCATTTTGATCTCTTTTCTCTCAATCTCTATCATGATTAATCCTTCTTCAAATTCTCCAAAGACTTCTGATAATATGTCTAGGAAGGATAAGAATTATGGTGATAGATAGAGAAAGAGAGTGTCGACTTCTTGACATTGACATGATACAGGAATTGACGGCGACGACATGCGATCAAAAATATATATTTCATCGCCATCAAAGAGTGGCGACTCCGCTGGGGACATTCTCTCTCCCCATCTTTGGTTAATCAATTTGTCCTCATGACTATGACAATTTGTCTTTTGAAAGACTAAATAATCATTTCTTTAGTTCTATGTCTTACTCGATCTCGAGTAAAATGAACTAATACCTCTTCGATTCAAAGATTTGTTCACGACAAACAAATCCTAGAGTCTTACATTTCCATAATCGACAGACCAAAATGACTTAAAAGACATACAAAAACAACATGTGTTCCCTCCCTTCCCACCTGTGTATGGAGTGTTCATCGATTCTGTTGTCAGACAGACCGATATTGCCGTTTTGAATAAGTTCAGGCAAATACTTTCTCAGCCAAACATGTTTAGTTTATCTGGCTTGGTGGTTATGCTTTTTATAGCCTCTGAACCATTTCCCTTAGTTATGCCTTTATGGCCTCTGAACCTATTCTTCGTGGTTATGCTTTTACAGCCTCTAAACCATTCCCTTAGGTTATGCCCTTATGGCCTCTGAACCTATTCTTTGTGGTTATGCTTTTTACAGCCTCTGAATCACTCCCCTAGGTTATGCTCTTTATGGCCTATGAACCTATTCTTCATGGTTATGCTTTTCACAGCATCTGAACCACTCCTCTGGTTGATCTTTTTCTTACCCTCAAGGTTCTGATTTGTCAATCTACCAAAGACTCTAAAAATCAAAATCATTAATCAAATTTTGGGAAGACGATCACTTTTGGATGAATTCCATCAAGGGTTTCCTTTAGGACAGCTTTGCAAAAAGAAAGAAATCTACTGGAGCGAAAATCTGATCTATGTTTAGTCTAGTTCTAGGACTAGTCAACTAGCATGTCCTTTGTGGAAAAATGAAAATTGATCTGTGAGGTAGAATGAAAGTTGAAATCTTTAGATTTAATATCTTTGGAAATATTCTTCTCATTCACCTATTGACAAAAAGACAACTCAGAAAGGAATAATTCAAGAAAAAAAAATTTGACATTTTGACAAGAAAATTATGATTTCAAGGGGAAAATGAAATTAATAACTGGGCCCTTTATCTTAAATTTTCAGACTGGGTTCAAAATGAAAAATAAAATATTGTGATCAAAATGCAAGTAATTGACTAAAGATGTCACGAGCCTCTTAATCTTCTGCCATGTGATTGGGTCCTGACTTCTGAATGAGTTATAATATCTAAGAATTCGTCTTAAGAAATATTTGAGAATTATTAATTTGGGGAATTTGGACATTCAAAACCCTTAAAACATGCTCCACCAGATATAGTAATTCTCTGAGAAGAAGCTTGAGGTGAGTAGCAAATCAAAAATTGGTGTTTGAGTTCAGGCATTCAAAATCATTAAGTGTGCCCTACCAAAAAAAAACAAAAAAAAAAGAAAAGAAAAGAAAAAAAGATGTTTTTGAAAAGAAACTTGTGGTGGGCACAAAATCAAAAATTGGTGTCTCAATTCAAACATTCAAAATCTTTAACATGCTCTACTATATATAGTAATTCCCTGAGAAGAAGCTTGAGGTGAGCATAAAATCAAAAATTGGTGCTCAAATTCTCCCCTAATTGATAAATCTTGAAAAACGTCTTAAGAAAATTATTCCGATATTATATTCAGGAAAGAATTAAGTGATCTCGTCTTTTGGTTGACTATTAATTGGTTCACACATATCTTTAGAAGATAAAAGATATTTTGATCACATTTTCGAAAAATTCCTTAGACCCAGAAAGAAAGAACTAAGGTAAATGGCTTTGTTATTGGATATTAATGGAAATTATACTCTGAAGTCATAATTTTCCAAAGATCCAACCCCAATACCAATTTGGAAATGTTAAAGTTATTTTTGAAGGACAATCTGAATGATCTTTATAGAATTGGTGATTAATGGAAGCTTTATGAACCTACATGAACAACATCATTTGCTCTAAAGAACGGGCCCTAAGTTGTGCTTCCACTTGAAATGCAATGATCTTACCTATAAATGATATCAGCAGACAAAAAAAAAATGAAATTACAACTCGAAGAACTTGGAAGCTTGGAAGACTAGAAAGCATTGTACGGGCCCATGATAAATTGGTTCACCCTAGGACACTCAGATCAGGGATTTGGATTTAGTACTTCAAACACCTATCCTTATGGGAGGGCATCTACTCTCTTTCTCGCCATTGGATGTAAGACCATCAGACATTGATTTTCCTTTAACAACCATTCTTTGGACAGGATATAAGTCTCAAACGCATTCCTATTCCAAAATCGACGTTTTGACATTGAAACTTTTTTAGAGAAAATTAAATATGACATTTGTTCTCTTTCCTCAATTGTCTACAATACATCGACAGTTCCAAAAATGCTAAAACAAGAATTTTAAATTAAAAATGACAAACAACTTGTGATAATTAATATCTTTCGACCTGTAAAGGTCAAATCCCCAGCGGATACACTCTTCGTTCTGAGTTTGCCACTCTCTCTTTATAGTTATTGGATATAAGTCCTTTCCTAACACGGAATATGGCATTCCTCTAACTTGACATTTGACATTTTATCAGATGTAAGTCCATTCCTGACACAGAAGTTATGACATTCCTATAACTCGACATTGACATTTGACATTTCCAAGAAATGGAATATGACATCCATTTTCTCTCTCTAGTTATCAGATGTAAGTCCATTCCTGACACGGAAGTGACATTCCTTTAACACGACATCGACATTCGACATTTTGAGGAAAATAGAAAATGACATCCATTTTCTCTCTTCGGTTATTGGATATAAGTCCTTTCCTGGTACGGAAATCATGGCTTTCCTCTAACCAAATATTGACATTGACATTTTGAGGAAAATAGAAAATGAAATCTATTTTCTCTTTTCGGTTATTGGATATAAGTTCTTTCCTGACACGGAAATTACGACTTTCCTTTAACCAAATCTTGACATCGACACTTTGAGGAAAATAGAAAATGACATCTATTTTCTCTCTTCGGTTATTGGATATAAGTTCTTTCCTAATGTGGAAATCACTGCTTTCCTCTAACCAAATCTTGACATCGACATTTTGAGGAAAATAGAAAACGACATCTATTTTCTCTCTTCGGTTATCGGATATAAGTCCTTTCCTGATACGGAAGTTACGGCTTTCCTCTAACCAAGTCTTGACATCGACATTTTGAGGAAAATATAAAATGACATCTATTTTATCTCTTCAGTTATTGGATATAAGTCCTTTCCTGACACGGAAATTTCGACTTTCCTCTAACCAGATTTTGACATCAACATTTTGAGGAAAATAGAAAATGACATCTATTTTCTCTCTTCGGTTATTGGATATAAGTCCTTTCCTGATGTGGAAATCACGGCTTTCCTTTAACCAAATCTTGACATTGACATTTTGAGGAAAATAGAAAATGACATCTATTTTCTCTCTCCGGTTGGATATAAGTCCTTTCCTGATACGGAAGTTATGGCTTTCCTTTAACCAAATCTTGACATTGACATTTTGAGAAATAGAAAATGACATCTATTTTCTCTCTCCGGTTTTTGGATATAAGTCCTTTCCTGATACGGAAGTTTTGGCTTTCCTTTAACCAAATCTTGACATTGACATTTTGAGGAAAATAGAAAATGACATCTATTTTCTCTCTTCGGTTATTGGATATAAGTCCTTTCCTGATACGGAAATCACGGCTTTCCTCTAACCAAATATTGACATTGACATTTTGAGGAAAATAGAAAATGACATCTATTTTCTTTCTTCGGTTATTGGATATAAGTCCTTTCCTGATGTGGAAATCACGGCTTTCCTTTAACCAAATCTTGACATTGACTTTTTGAGGAAAATAGAAAATGACATCTATTTTCTCTCTTCGGTTATTAGATATAAGTCCTTTCCTGATACGGAAATTACGGCTTTCCTCTAACCAAATATTGACATTGACACTTTGAGGAAAATAGGAAATGACATCTATTTTCTTTCTTCAGTTATTGGATATAAGTCCTTTCCTGACACGGAAATCACGGCTTTCCTCTAACCAAATCTTAACACTGACATTCTGGAAAATAGAAAATGACATCTATTTTCTCTCTCCGGTTATTGGATATAAGTCCTTTCCTGATGTGGAAATCACGGCTTTCCTTTAACCAAATCTTGACATCGACACTTTGAGGAAAATAGAAAATGACATCTATTTTCTCTCTTCGGTTATTGGATATAAGTCCTTTCCTGATACGGAAATCATGACTTTTCTCTAACCAAATATCAACATTGAGATTTTGAGAAATGGAAAATGACATCCATTTTCTCCCTCCTATTATAGGGTATACGTCCTTTCCTGACACGGAAATCACGACATTCCTTTAGCAAAATATCGACATCAACATTTTGAGAAATGAAATATGATATCCATTTTCTCTCCCAATAAATCTCTTTTCAAATACAAGAAGAAAATCTCTTCTTAGAACCGACATAAAAGACATCTGACATCCTCTAGGAGCGATATGACATCCTCTCCTTTCCTGATCATTATGAGACATCTCTGAGACCACTTCGGTCAACGCCAATATGTGCAGAATACTTATACGAGCATTCTACACATATCGGGGGTCCATTGTTGACCTCATTTTACAATGAGTCAATACCCTTTTGACCTAAAAAGTCAACATTGGTCAAACTGGTCAAACCAGACCTAATGACCAACCCTGTTGACCCCATAGGTCACCCTTATGACCTAAAAAGTCAACATTGGTCAAAATGGTCAAACCAGACCTAATGACCTACACTGTTGACCCCATAGGTCAACCTTATGACCTAAAAAGTCAACTTTGGTCAAACTGGTCAAACCAGACCTAATGACCAACCCTGTTGACCCCATAGGTCACCCTTATGACCTAAAAAGTCAACTTTGGTCAAACTGGTCAAACCAGACCTAATGACCAACCCTGTTGACCCCATAGGTCACCCTTATGACCTAAAAAGTCAACTTTGGTCAAACTGGTCAAACCAGACCTAATGACCAACCCTGTTGACCCCATAGGTCACCCTTATGACCTAAAAAGTCAACTTTGGTCAAACTAGTCAAACCAGACCTAAGGACCAACCCTGTTGACCCCATAGGTCACCCTTTTGACCTAAAAGTCCACATTGGTCAAAATGGTCAAACTAGACCTAATGACCAACCCTGTTGACCCCATAGGTCAACCCTTTTGACCTAAAAAGTCAACTTTGGTCAAATTGGTCAAACCAGACCTATTGACCAACCCTGTTGACCCCATAGGTCACCCTTATGACCTAAAAAGTCAACTTTGGTCAAATTGGTCAAACTAGACCCAGTGACCAACCCTGTTGACCCCATAGGTCACCCTTATGACGTAAAAAGTCAATATTGGTCAAATTGGTCAAACCAGACCTAGTGACCCTGTTGACCCCATAGGTCACCCTTATGACCTAAAAAGTCAACATTGGTCAAAATGGTCAAACCAAACCTAATGACCTACACTGTTGACCCCATAGGTCAACCTTATGACCTAAAAAGTCAACTTTGGTCAAACTGGTCAAACCAGACCTAATGACCAACCCTGTTGACCCCATAGGTCACCCTTACGACCTAAAAAGTCAACTTTGGTCAAACTGGTCAAACCAGACCTTATGACCTACATCGTTGACCCCATAGGTCACCCTTATGACCTAAAAAGTCAACTTTGGTCAAATTGGTCAAACCGGACCTAATGACCTACATCGTTGACCCCATGGTCACCCTTTGACCTAAAAGTCAACTTTGTCAAATCGTCAAACCGACCTAATGACCTACACGTCGACCCCATAGTCAACCCTTTTGACCTAAAAAGTCAACTTTGGTCAAATTGGTCATACCAGACCTAATGACCTACACTGTTGACCCCATAGGTCACCCTTATGACCTAAAAAGTCAACTTTGGTCAAATTGGTCAAACCAGACCTCATGACTTACACTGTTGACCCATAGGTCAACCTTTCGACCTAAAAAGTCAACTTTGGTCAAACTGGTCAAACTAGACCTAGTGACCAATCCTGCTGACCTAATAGGTCACCGTTATGACCTAAAAAGTCAATTTTGGTCAAACTGGTCAAACCAGACCTACTGACCTACACTGTTGACCCCATAGGTCAACCTTTTGACCTAAAAAGTCAACTTTGGTCAAACTGGTCAAACCAGACCTAGTGACCTACACTGTTGACCCCATAGGTCAACCTTTTGACCTAAAATGTCAACTTTGGTCAAATTGGTCAAACCAGACCTAATGACCTACCCTGTTGACCCCATAGGTCAACCTTTTGACCCAAAAAGTCAACTTTGGTCAAATTGGTCAGACCAGACCCAATGACCAGTCCTTTTGACCCACAAATCAACCTTTTCACCCACTGATACATTTAAAACACCACAATGACAAAATCACAAGAATTGGACATCTTAAAATCAATTTGATCAATTTGGGCTGAATTGGGTCAACCCAAGTCAAAATTGGTCAACACCTATCTATTTTGATTAGAATAGATAAAAAAGAAAAAAAATAACAAAATTAATCAAATAATTAATTTCAAAATTATTTTGATTAATTAAAATGATTAATGATTTAATTTTCAAAATTTTAATTAAATGACATAATTAATTAAAATGAAAATTAAATTAAAATCATAAAATGACATAAAACAACAAAATTAATCAAGTAATTAATTTCAAAATTATTTTGATTAATTAAAATGATTAAGGATTTAATTTTCAAAATTTTAATTAAATGACATAATTAAAATGAAAATTAAATTAAAATCATAAAATAACAAAAATGACAAAAATAATCAATTAATTAATTTGAAATTATTTTCAAATAATAAATTGATTAATAAAATAATTTCCACCAATTTAAGTTAATAAAATAATTAATTAAAATTGGAATTAAAGAAGAAATGAAATAACTTTTAGCCTCTTCATAATTAATTAGGCTAAACCATCTTAAAGGCTTATTTAACACTTAATTAAGTCCATCTTAAGGCCCATTACCCATGGCTTAACATCCATGGTTATGCATGGGATGAGGTGTCACCACCTCCTTCACTCTAAACACATTCTCTCCTTAAGGTGGCCGACCAACACAAGGCCATCTTCTCCACCTCCCAAGCCACCCAATGGGAGGAAAACCACACATGAAACCCCCCCTTACCATGGTTAATGGTAATGATGAAGGTTAGGCATATGTGTAACCATTTGCCAAGCCTAAGAAGTGAGGTGTAAGCTCATTAGCAAGTGAAACAACAGCTCACAAGTAACCTCCCACAATGGCCAATGGACAAGAGACAAAGAGATGAAACTCATCATGGCAAACTTAGGGAGAAGCATCCAAGCCTATCTTCAGCCAATTGATCACCCAATGGGCTGATAGAGGAGGTAAGTAATCCCCAGAACGACCTAAGCCAAGCCAACACCATCCCCTTGCTATAAAAGGACCCCATGGCCGAAACTAGCAAGAGAGGAGAAAATATTTAGGGAGGTCCATAGGCTGCTCAAACCCTCTTGCTCCCAACACAAAACTTCTTCCTAAGAGCTTCCATAATCTTTTAGGATCAATCCCAAGCCTTAGTTCAGCCCATTTGAGCCAATTTGATCAATTTTCAAAAACAGCCCAAATTAGGCATCTCTTTCAAATTCCTCCCTAAGCCCGACTTCTGGAACAAATTGCTACAGCAACTATCTTCCATTGGGGTCCTAGAAGGAAACCATAAAGTCTGATCTAGCTTGATTTGCTTGTGGCCAAGGTATGGAATTTATCTTTGCAAAATAAATCATGTTTTTGATAAATCATGTGCTATACTAGCTCAAAAGTGTATCATCACCGTATGGATAGATACTTCTCATCCAGATAAGCATTTTAAAAAAAAGCACTCAATTTCATCAAGAAATGAGTGAGATATTAACATTTGAAGTTTAACGGTTTCAGAATTTTTGAAATAAATTCCGAATATTCTCGGCCCTCCGATCGCGCGCTGTTTGAGATTAACGGTCCAGATCCCGCTTCGCGCAGTCAGCTGTCCGACCCGTTGCACGGGATCTTCCCGCCCGTTCGACGCGTCCGAGGACACGCGTCGACGGCGGGAAGTTTTGGCAGTGCAGAATTAAAAAAAAAAAGAAAAAAATTCATTTTAACCCTTCAAACTTCAAAAATTCATATCTTTTTAACCAGACGTCATAAAAATAAAATAAAAATACCTCTGGAAAGCTCTTGAAGAGGATAAAATTATGAGACCGAAATCATAATTTTATTCTTAGTATTTAATTTTTAATTAATTAAATACTCTCTGGAGTATTTTAATTATTAAAAATTATTTATAGATAAAAAAAAATTATGAAACTTTGAGGCATTTATCTTTGTGTTCTTAGGGACCTTCCATAATTTTGCTAAGGACAAAAAACATGCCTAGGATACTTTTCTTGAATTTTCAAGTTTTTTTGTAATTATTTCAAATAATAATTATAAAAATTTGAAAATTAAGAAAATAAAAATACAAATGACTAGGAATGATAGGGCAACAAACAATGACCCTAGGAAAAATATTTCTAAGTCATAGAAACAATCTTGAATGACATTTGGAAATTTAGGGTTAAAATCATTTATTAATTAAATAATTTTGATCCTAAAATGACCCTTTATAAAATTGAACTATTTTCATCAACAATCTAAGTTTGAAAATGGTTCTAGCCTATGATAGGTTAATAATAAACCTCACTTGAGTCTAAAATGACAAGATTATATTCAATTAAGGCTTAAAATGACATTTAAACCCAATAAACCTTACCTAAATTAGGTTTAATAAAAATTAAACTTCTCTAATTAAGTTTAAAGACATAATAAACTTAATTAACCCATTAAACCTTACCTAAATTAAGTTTAATAAAAATTAAACTTCTCTAATTAAGTTTAAAGACATAATAAACTTAATTAACCCATTAAACCTTACCTAAATTAGATTTAATAAAAATTAAACTTCTCTAATTAAGTTTAAAGACATAATAAACTTAATTAACCCATTAAACCATACCTAAATTAGGTTTAATAAAAATTAAACTTCTCTAATTAAGTTTAAAGACATAATAAACTTAATTAATCCATTAAACCTTGCCTAAATTAGGTTTAATGAAAATTAAACTTCTCTAATTAAGTTTAAAGACATAATAAACTTAATTAACCCATTAAACCTTACCTAAATTAGGTTTAATAAAAATTAAACTTCTCTAATTAAGTTTAAAGACATAATAAACTTAATTAACCCTTTGAACCTTACCTAAATTAGGTTTAATAAAAATTAAACTTCTCTAATTAAGTTTAAAGACATAATAAACTTAATTAACCCATTAAACCTTACCTAAATTAGGTTTAATAAAAATTAAACTTCTCTAATTAAGTTTAAAGACATAATAAACTTAATTAACCCATTAAACCTTACCTAAATTAGGTTTAATAAAAATTAAACTTCTTTAACTAAGTTTAAGGATACACTAAACTTAATTAACCCATTAAACCTTACCTAAATTAGGTTTAATAAAAATTAAACTCCTTTAATTAAGTTTAAGGATACACTATACTTAATTAACCCATTAAACCTTACTTAAATTAGGCTTAATAAAAATCAAACCTTTTTAATTAAGTTTAAGGACACACTAAACTTAATTAACCCATTAAACCTTACCTAAATTAGGTTTAATAAAAAAAAATCAAACTTTTTTTTAATTAAGTTTAAGGACACACTAAACTTAATTAACTTATTAGACCTTACCTAAATTAGGTTTAATAAAAATTAAACTCTTTAAGTTTAAGGACATATTAAACTTAATTAACACAAAACCAAACACCCTTTAATTAGATTTAAAGACATATTAAACTTAATTAATCAAAACTAAACTCCCTTAATTAGGTTTAAAGACATACTAAACTTAATTAACCTCCTTGAACATTAGGCTTAATCAAACTTAAATCCTAATTAGGTCTAAACCCTTAGACCTAATTAAACCATTAAGCCTTAACTAACTAAGGTTTAATCAAACCTAAACCCTAATTAGGTCCAACCCTTAGACCTAATTAAACCATTAAACCTTAACTAACTAAGGTTTAATCAAACTTAAACCCTAATTAGGTCCAACCCTTAGACCTAATTAAACCATTAAACCTTAACTAACAAAGGTTTAATCAAACTTAAACCCTAATTAGGTCCAACCCTTAGATCTAATTAAACCTTTAGACCTTAACTAACTAAGGTTTAATCAAACTTAAACCCTAATTAGGTCTAACCCATTAGACCTAATTAAACCATTAGACCTTAACTAACTAAGGTTTAATCAAACCTAAACCCTAATTAGGTCTAACCCATTAGACCTAATTAAACCATTAGACCTTAACTAACTAAGGTTTAATCAAATTTAAACCCTAATTAGGTCTAAACCATTAGACCTAATTAAACCATTAGACCTTAACTAACTAAGGTTTAATCAAACTTAAACCCTAATTAGGTCTAACCCTTAGACTTAATTAAACCATTAAACCTTAACTAACTAAGGTTTAATCAAACCTAAACCCTAATTAGGTCTAACCCTTAGATCTAATTAAACCATTAAACCTTAACTAACTAAGGTTTAATAAAACCTAAACCCTAATTAGGTCTAACCCATTAGACCTAATTAAACCATTAAACCTTAACTAACTAAGGTTTAATCAAACCTAAACCCTAATTAAGTCTAACCCATTAGACCTAATTAAACCATTAGAGCTTAACTAACTAAGGTTTAATCAAATCTAAACCCTAATGGCGGCGATGGAATTTATATAAAAATTCCATGAAATGTGGCCTTGGTGCGGATGAGGTCATGTCATCGCCATCCAATATATCATATCAATGTCAAGGAGTCGCCATCTAATATTTGCCTAGTTTTATTCGTATAAATCCTATGAAGGATTTAGAGAATTTTTAGGACTAATATTAGAAAAGATGTTTATGATAATTCTTATATGAGGATATTCTAGAATAACGTATTCTAGAATTTTCATATTAAGAAAATCATGGTAAACCAGAGATTTCGTTTTGGGTTCTTTTAGATCTCCTATAGAGGTAAGCCTCTATAGTTAATTACATCTTAAACAATTCTCAATTGTTTAAGAAAACTTCTGATTAATGTTAATCATTTGTTTTCTAAAAGATTTATTTTAAGGAGAGATGTATCCACTATCACTCCCAAATGTCGTTATATCATCTTATTGAATACTTTAGGTATTATGTCTAACCTAAAGGTTTCAGTTTTATTGTCATGTCGTTGTTGTGTTGAAAAATTTTAGGTTATATGTCTAACCTAAAAGTTTTGTTTTGTTGTCAATGTCGTTGTTTTGTTGAAAAGTTTCAGGTTATATGTCTAACCTAAAAGCTTTGTTTTGTTGTCAATGTCGTTGTTTTGTTGAAAAGTTTCAGGTTATATGTCTAACCTAAAAGTTTTGTTTTGTTTTGTCGCTAATATTCCATCGTCGACGTCCTGCAAAACAGAGTTAAAACACCCTATAACATGCAAAGAAAATCTAAACGAAATTTCTTGTCTTCATCCTGCAAAGAAAATATTGTCAGAAATAATGTCACAGGATATTTTTTTTTGAATGTTAAGTTATTTCAAAATGTCAACTTCATGTTAATCATGTTGTTTTATTTTTGAAATGTCAAATTTTCGTTGATTATGTTGTCAGCATATTTTTAGGTTGAGTGTTGTATTTTTGAAAAGAGGTCGCCTACAGAAATTGTCGGTGAATTTTTAATTTAATTTAAATAAATAATTTGAAAAGTAGTATTTTATTTTGAAAATAATTTTAAATTTGAAAATTTTAAGATATGAAATCTAACTGATCTCACATCCCAAATAGTTTATATAAACGAGAACCGCACCACAAACCGTGTATCTATCCCGAAGAATAGACACACTGCTTGATGATGGGGCTCGATTAAATAAACTAGGAGATTTGTGACATCCGTTTGGTCTGCGAACCAATTTTATAAGCCGACAAGTTCCCCGCTTAATATAAATGAGTTAAGCGGGGTTTATATTACCTGGGTTCTTAAAGTTCCCTATAAGGGCAAGCCCCTATAGTTAATTACATCCTAAGTGACGGGAATCACTTAAGAAAACTCTCGATAATGATCAGTGGTTTTGCTCTCAAGAATTTCAAAGTTTAAGGTTTTCAAAGTATCCGATTTTGGAATTTTCAATTGGGAATGGATCAAATTTGGAACAAGTTTGTTTTAGGAGTCCAAAGGAAGAGAAGTAGGAGAAGCTGAGGATCCAAGAGGAATCTTGGCAACTTCCCGACTGTCCTATTGTTTGGCTTAGATTTGAGAATATCCTAATATTATCTTATATTTCAATCTTGCCAATTTTAATTAATTAAGACTTATATTCGTATGACACTGTCATGCAAATAGCCTCGAAGATGTGAGGGCTTATGTCGTACCGAACGACTACCTCGGAGTCCTAAGACCGGTTAGGGCTTAATTTACATAACATGATCATACAAATGCCTAACGAAGAGTTGAGGATTTATGTTGCACTAGACAAACCACCTCGAAGTCCTATGGCTTGGTTATTTAATTTTAAGAAAGTTTTGCTGAAGTAGACTCAGGTTTTGCTGATGACGATGGTCGTGCTCGCCCACCATGCTCCGAGCTCCTTGTTGTTGCAGAGGTTTAGTTTTAGAAGTCATAAATCGGGAGATGAGAGAAGTGTTTTGGTTTAGAGAAAATCATAAAATCCAAGTGTTTTTAATATTTTAATTAAAACAAATCTTAAAGTTGTTTAAACAGAACCGATTAAGATCCCACGGTTCCGTCATCCCAGCACCGTTATTTTCATTGAATTCACTTAGTCCAGTTGAATTTGCTAAACTCAACTGAATGAGTTCCACACTTTCATTTAGACCGTGGGAAATCCCGTTAGCAACACGTGGTTACATCATCCGAGGTATTCCCGATCATTCAATGAGACGTTTTAATTTAGTTGCAATTGTAGTTTTGTGTTTTGTTTGTGATTAAATTTTTAATTGTTTTATATTTTGAAATGTTGTGGCGGTGAATTTTATCTTGCAGTGATTTTTAATTTAGTTTTGGTTTCAGTTTTAGGGACTACCCTAAAGGTTTTGGTTTTCATGCAACAATTGTTTATCATGCAAGAAAAGTAAAGTGCATTTTTGCAATAAAGTAAATTGCAATAAAATAAAAGCGTACTTGGAGGGTCTTCCGTCATCCCAAGCTGCACTTAAAATGCATGTTAGAGCATTTAAGTATTTATAGCAATTACCTATGTGAAGCTAAGGGCAAGGTTTCTGGTTTTCTACCAAGATCCTAGTCCTATAGCTAGTCATTCCTATGACGTCTAGGTTTTTTGTGTTTTGGTTTAAGGACGATTTTCTTCATCAAAGAACAATTAAGTTCAATTGTTCTTATAAATATCCTATCATATTGAGGAAGTGCTTAAGACGAGTCTTAAACATCTTTTCAATACATCTAGGATTGTTTTAAGTCCAAGGGAATTTAATTATTCAAGTGAATTAATCATCGAGGAGTTTAGTTAAGTTTTGTTCTTTTGCTCAGTGAACTAGGACATTTGAATATCCTATAAGTGAAGTAACACTTCACTTAATACTCTGTTTAGGAGTTATGACAACAAGAGCTTTTGAGGGCAAATTGATGTTTAAGTAATATGTGATTTAATTTAATTTTAATCAATGGGTTTAAGTTTGGAATAGTGTTCAAGTTGTTTTAGATTTATTTTTGAATTCTTTATGTCTTAGGTGATGTTATATTTAATTCAATTTAATTTAATTTAATTTAATTTAATATTAATATTAATTTAATTTTATTTTTAATTTTAATTTAATTTAAATTTTATTTTATTTTGATTTTATTTTTTTATTTAATTTAATTTAATTTAATATTTTTAATTTAATTTAATTTAATTCAATTTAATTCAATTTAATTGAATTTAATTTAATTTAATATTAATTTAATTTAATTTTATTTTAATTTTAATTTAATATTTTATTTTTTTTTTGTTTTAAAGATGATTTAATTTAATTGTTAAAGTATTAAGTTAATTGAAATTTTGGAAGGATTTAATTTAAATGTTTTAATCTTAATTTAATTTAATGATTAAGTCTTTTAGTATTTTAAATCTTGAGTTTGGATTATCATTTTAATTAGGAATTAAATATTATTGAGGTGATTAATTTAGGGATTCTTAAATTAAAGAATAAATGTCTTCCTAATAATATCCCTATTTTAATAATTTCAATTTTTATTAATCTTCCAAATTTAATTAATTAATTGGTTAAGGTTTACTCTAATTAATCTTAAAAATGATTGATGGGTTTCTATACTTTAATTATTTAAATTTCAATCATCCAAATCAGATTAGTATCAAATATTTTACTCTCTCATTTTTATTAAGCCTAAAGTTTTAATTAAGGGTTAAAATTTTAATTACCATTTTGCCCTTCAAGCTTAATAATTCCATAAACTCACTAAATTGAGCTTAAATGAATTTGAAATTTTTATGTGGCTTCACTCACATGTCAATTAAGACATTAGAGGAGAAAATGTAATTTTTCTGTATTTAATTTATTTATATAATTATTTTTTGTAGAAAATAGGGATTTCCAAGGAAAATTCAATGAGATGACCAAGGGAATTTTTCTATTCTTAAGAAAATTACGGGGCACTCCTAATGACTAGAGGACCATTTGGACTAAATTTGGTGATTTTTTGAATTATATTTTATTTACTAGAATTATTTTGAATTTTGGAGTATTAATTAATTTAAAAAATAAAATAAAGGTTGAAAAATGAGTTTTATATTTTTCAAAAATCTCTCTGATATCAGGGAAACCAGAGAACCAATTTTCATAATTTTTTGATTTTTCTATGTTTTATTAGAATTATTTTAGTGAAAAGGTTGAAAAATACATTTTTAATATTAAAAATTGCATTAAACCTTTAAAATTCAATATCTTATCCTAGGAACTTAAGAAAAATATTTGGTTTGTTCCTAAGTGTTTAGAATTCAAAATATGACATTTTGGTGATTTTTAATATTTTTGTAATTTTTATTATTTTTAATTATTAAAAATATTAAAATAATGATAAAAATCAACTTTTTTAGAAAATTACAATTTTAATTTTTCTAAGTTCCTCTAATATCAGAGAAGCTCCAAAACCATTTTTGTGAATTTTTGAAAAGTATTTTGTGAGTTATAAATTTTTAAAGTTTAATTTTACCCATTATTACTTAAGAGGCTTAATCAACCCATTTGGTGGGGTTAATCAAGTCCAATTGGTTTCAAATTTTTATGTGGTGTTCTCCTATCCCTAAAGGACAGTGGAGAATTATTTTTAAGTTAATTTTATGAGTGGTTAACCCTAATTAATTAAAGTTCAATTTTGGGTATTTAGGCCAATTAGTGTTGTTCAAAGTGAATTAGCTCAAAAATTATTTTTCCTAGGTTCCTCTGGTCACAAGCAACATCACCAAATTTTCCTAGAATTTATTTCTCAACATGCTAATTATTGGAATTAAAATACTCAAAACAGTAACATGAACTTGAAAAATCAATAACTTCTCATAGAGATGGCCACTAACCTTGGAAAATTCAGGGAATGTTTCCAAGTTCTGAGGCTTCAAAAGTCCTATGGTTTCATGCCATGGTGAATTTCCTATATGCATGGAGAATTAAAACAATGCAGAGAGTAAATAAATCATTAAAAATAAAATACTTAATGAAATTACTTGATTTCTTTTCCACATTATTCTCCTCTGTTCACCGAGCAAGAGGGTATTTTTATTTTATTTTTAGGATTTTTCTACACAAAGTTATGAATTTTCTAAGTTCTGGTAATTAAATAAATAAGAAAAATCCCTATTTTCCTACTTATCCACGCGGCACCACGCCATCCTCGGCAGCTCCGAAGGGCCACACGGCGCACTCTGATTCGGCGCCGCCATCCGACTTAGCGCTCCAGGGGCCCGCGGTTTATGCACCATCGCGCTGTCCGGCTCGATCCCGACCGTCCACTCGATACACGCTCGATCTTACGGTTCCCAGTCATCGTCTACGACTGGTGTGCACCCGTGACCGTCAACCATCTAACCCTAATTTCTCACTCGATTCTCAATGGATTTATGTGTTCTTATGCTCTATGGATTCATCTTGAAGAGACGAACACATCCATACGGTAAACATGCACTGAAATTAACTCAAACTAAGTGGAGAATCTCTGTAAGCTCGGGAGGAAGAGTGAGTCCATACCTTTGCTCAGAGAAGTGAAGCTTCAATTTGAGGGTTGTGTCACGTTCGATTGGGTCCAAGCAAGCTCCAGATGAAGTCCCTTGGCACCGTGAATTGTCAGGTGTGATTTCGACCACGGCCGATCACAAAGCTTGGAGGTCGGGAGCAATGGCCGGCTCGGTGAGGGGGCTTTTCTTGGGAAACTTCTCCTCTTGGTCCGGTGAAGGTGTAGGACCAATCAATTTGGAGATTGGCTCACTGTGGTGAAGTGTCCTAGTTTTGAGCTTGGATTTCAACTCTGAAATTGAGCTCACAGAGAGGAAATGGCAGGGGGATTTCAGTGGGGATCAAGTTTTATATGTGTAGAGAGTGGTCTGGGATGATTTTGGCAGGGTTTCAGTAAGTTTTGGTTCAGCACCCCTCTTGGCCGAGAGGAGGTGGTGTTTAAATAGGAGAGGGTGGAGGGCCTCCCAGGGGGGTTTGAGGCTGGGGATCAGTTGCTCCATGCAAGAGAAGAACAGCCATGGTGTTCAATTGGGCTGGGACACTTCAGCAAGGCAGAATTGAAAAGTTTGGCTCCTCCCAAGGTCTTGGCCATGGTGTTTTCCGGCGATCCAGGCGGCTGGCCGGTAGGCATGGGTCACCCTCAAGTCCAGGTGGGTCAGGGCTGGAGGTTTGTGCAGGGAATTGAGCTTTGCCATGTGTAAAGTGTTTGAATCAAAGTAGAATGGGGCAAGGGTGTATTTTGGCTAAGTTTGGTCAAATGCATGGATTGGGCTAGGTGCACCTTCCCATGGCTAGTTTGGGCTGAAGATAAAGTGGTTTAGGTCAGCTTAATTAGTGGGGAAGGGTCACCATCCAAGTACAATTAAGTTTAAGCAAGGTTTAGTGGAGTCATGGAAGTGGCTAATCCCCTTAAGGGAATATGGAAAGGGCCTCCTCCTCTTGCCATCTTGGGTATGGTGAGGTGGAAAGTAGATCCCATGGCTCTCATGGCTCCCATGTTGCTCATGCATGGCTTCATGGCTCATATATGGCTTGGGAGAAGTTGTCTCACTTGCATGTGAAAGGGTGTTGGAATTTTTCATGGATTTAAGGATAATTGTCATAAGGCTTGATTTGGGTTTATTTGGTGATGGATTTTAGAACTTAGGAAGTGTTTTAAATCAAAGGGATGATGAGAGGAATTTCATGTGGGCTTTGTCATGGACTTTGGGCTTTTAGGAAGGCTTAAGAGAATGAGCCTTTAGGTTTAAGAATGAATTCATGGATGGGAATTTTGTAGAAGTTTGGGCCAAATAATTGTTGGTTTTGGTTTAGGGATGTGTCATGAGTGATTTGAAATGAATTTGAGGTGGTTTGGGTTTGAATTGGGTTGAATTTGGGTTCATTTGGTAAATGGGCCAATGTAGGTCAAATCGGGCTAATTTGGGCCAATGTTGGGCTAAGGTTGAAATTGATGTAAAATTAATGTTGGGAAATGTTTATGGGAGTGTTTCAAAGAGGTTTTAACTTTGGTTGGATTTTGGTTTTGGGATTTGGGCTTATTTGGGTTAGGTTTGGGTTTAGGTCAAAATTGGGCTTTTTAGTTTAGGGTTGAATTTGAGTGGGGTTTGGGTCCAAATTTTGGGCAAATTATTTTAGTGTTTTGTTTATGGGGATGTTAGGGAATGTTTAGAAAAGGTTTGGGGTCAATTGAAGTTGAATTGGTTTGGTTTGGGCTATGTTTGGGTCATGGGTCCAATTGGGCTTTAAGGTCAAAAGTGAAATTGGACCCAAATGTCAATCAAATTGGACTTGGATTTGGTCTAGATTGATATTGTGGATATTTAATTGGAGTTTAGAATTGAATTGGACCAAAATTGGGGTCAATTGGGTAGGTTTGGTTTGACATTGGGTTCACTTGGGTTAAGTATGGGCTAAATTGGGGGTTTTGGTAAAAGTGGGGTAAATTAACAAAATTGGCCCATGGTATAGTTGGACAAAATGAAATTGGGAATATTTTGGATTTTCTGGAATTTTCTGGGAATTTTTTGAATTTTTTGGATTTTTTGGCTAAGAGGGGCATTTTGGGTATTTGGAAGGTATTGGGGGGGTATTTTTGGAATTTTTGGTATTTCTGGTTATGGATGATAAATTTGATTGGTGAGGAAGTGTTCAAGGTTAATTTTGGGGAATTTTGGGTGATTTGGAAATTTTGGAGGATTTGGGCAATTTTAAGGGCTTTTAGTAGGTTTGATGGGTGTAGGGTCCCCGGGGTCAAAAATTGAAATTTTGGAATAATGAAGATTGGTCAAATATGAGTGGAATTGAATCACTTTGACCGAGCCATGAAGCCGTATTAAGCCTATATGAGCCATGAGAGGACTCATTTGAGGCATTCACTATGTTGTTCCTAACCCTCTTAGCCAGGGGCTTAGGGGTTAAGGTCCATCCATATGAATTACCTACATGAGTCAAGGAGCCAAGTTGGTTATGGGTGTGGTTTTAGGATTTGGATTGTGTGTGTGAGAGTGTAGAGTGTGAGTGTAGTGAGTGTGTAAGTCAACCCTCACCAGACCAAGCCACCCAGGGTGGTCCTAAGGCCAAAGAGTCTTATAGGGAACTCATCCATTAAACCTTCACTTTTGATTTCAACTCTCTAGGTGATTAGGGGTCTACAACCAAGCTTGTGGGGTTTGCAGGGAGGCAAGAAGTGGTTAAAATTTCTAAGGGATGGGTCCCAATTCTAGTCCTCTAAGATAGTCAAAGGAAAAGTCTAAGGCTAGATCCTAAACACTAAAGAGGGAAGAGAAGTTCTCATCAAAAATGAGGTCAACAAATGGACCCCCAATAGGTGTGGTGTGCTAACCAAGCACACCGCGCGTATTGGCGTTGACCGAAGAGATCAACAAAACCAACACAGATGTTCAAGTGACAAACTTAGGACGAAATAGAAGAATTTCCGCTAGGGAGTATCGAGTAAATCTCCAAGATCGAAGATTCCGGAACTCTCGGCTGGGAAAAGGGAGGTGAATTTTAGATCACAAGATTTCAAGAGATTGGATCTTAGATTCATTTCATTTTTTATCTCAAGTTTTAATTTTGAGTTTGAATTTTGATTTGAGTTTCAATTTTGGTTTTATGCGGAGAAAAGAGTAGGGCGGAGGCCTACCCGAATGCATTTGTATGCTGAGAGGGAAGTAGGATTGAACCTATTCCAAATGCTGAGGAAGAATAGGACAAAGCCTATCCGAAATGCAGAGTGCTTTAATTTCAATTTCTTGCTGAGAGGATCAAATTTTGAGATAGCTGAGAAAGGAGTTGGACTGTGCCTATCCCGAGTGCTGAGATGGGAGTACGGCGGAAGCCTATCCCGATTGGTGATATGGGAGTAGGGCGTAGGCCTATCCCGATTGCTGAGATGGGAGTAGGGCGGAGGCCTATCCCGATTGCTGAGATGGGAGTAGGGCGGAAGCCTATCCCGAGTGTTGAGATGGGAGTAGGACGGAGGCCTATCCCGAGTGCTGAGATTTGCTGAGATGGGAGTAGGACGGAGGCCTATCCCGATTGCTGAGATGGGAGTAGGGCGGAGGCCTATCCCGATTGCTGAGATGGGAGTAGGGGAGTAGGGCGGAGGCCTATCCCGATTGCTGAGATGGGAGTAGGGCGGAGGCCTATCCCGATTGCTGAGATGGGAGTAGGGCGAAGCATATCCCGAGTGCTGAGATGGGAGTAGGGCGGAGGCCTATCCCGAATGCTGAGATTTGGTTTATGCAGTGGTTGTGAAAAATTTTGTTGATATTTGATTTATCGTCGCGACTATGCGGAATTTTGCTGAGATTTGGATTATGCTGAGATCGAAATGAGATATGAAAGCGTTCCACATCCCACGGGAATCAATCAAAGTCTGCTTGCTTGGCGAAGGGTACGAACCTATGCCATCCGAATCAAATTGAAGATTCCTCGCAATTCTGAAATCATCCCGAGAGAGAGTTTCAGAGGAGGTTCGGAATAGATCTCGATTTGAAGAAGGATTGGAGGATTTGAAAAGATGGACGTAAACTGGAATTCAATTTGAGCTTTAGATTTGTTTTGTTTGTTCTTTAACTATCCCATTTTTTTATTGTTTATTTGGTGTTCATGTGGATTTGAAATTCTTTTTAATGTTTGGGTTTTTTATGTAAGAGAGTTCTTATTTATTTTCTTTTTCTTTTCTGTTCTTTGTTCAAAGTTCATTTAACTTTAATGGCGCTTCCCAGTCAATTTGCACAAAAAGAGGTGAAGGCAAAATGTGACATGGTCACTTTCATTGCAATCTTGTTGAAGATACATCATACAACTCGATCTGAAATATTTCTCATGCAATCCATGACTCAAAACGGACTACGTATGATTCTTGTTGATCCATCCAAAAAGTATCTGTTAAATCCATGTCTGAATAATGAGATACACGGTCAATAACATCACCTTCCAAGCCATCCTTGGCAGGAATGCCGCATGGATGTGCATTGGAGGTGTGCTATTCTCCAATTTTGGATCTGGCTGGAAGTGGTATGGTGCCTTTCTGTCGTCCATCCTTCTAAAAGTAACGGAGATCCGCTCCACTGGTTCTCCCGGTATGCAATGCTTTGCGACCTCTGCTCCATTTCCTTGTAATATCATGACGGAACCTACCGGAAGTGGTATCTCCACCGGCCCTCGGAACTTACCCGGGCCGGCTATCCGGAGGTCAGATCCGAACATGATATTGCATTGGTTGACGAACGAAACTGTGTAGAAAGGTCTGACAAAGTCATGGTGGTCTATGTGTGGAGGTATGCAGTCGCCCTTCTGATAAATGTTGATGATGCAACTGTTGGGTATGCGATCATCGCGTACCCTCCACGTTATCATTCTTTTCACCATTCTTTTAATTATTCTCGGCATTGGATCCACCTCACCGTGACGGAGTATCCCTGGTGGATTTCCTTTTCGTCCTCTCGCGAAGTTATAGCAACATCCGCATTGTATTGTGACTCTTCCTTTCACTGGCATCCATTTTCGGGGTTCCGAATAAGTCTTTTCTCTCAGACGGCCTGCTCGACCCATCTTCTGAAGTTCTAGAATGCAATCCACGATCTGCTGTTGTTCGTACTCTTAGAATACACCTGTGTGTAACTCGAGGCCTTCCAAAATGTTGATTCTTTTGCCTCTAATCCTTTCAAAGTATTCAAAAGTCTTCTTCTTAACATTTTGCATTCTTTCTAGTTCATATTCTGGGATGATCTGCAAGTGACGAGGCCTAGTAACGTATTGCGGGATGTATGGCTCAATCCCGTCACGTTCTCCGCATACCTTGGCTCCTCGGGGATTGTCTCTGTCAGGACATCCTCCGGGGTTGCTTCAGCAACAAGGTTCTTCAGATATGGTATATCTGCCCGGCGTCGAGGTACTGATTCTATCTCTGTCCTTCTTGGCACTTCTTCGATTTGTTCTGATTCTCTCGGCGTTGACTTTCTTCTTTCTGGTTCCTGTCGAACCGGTATCTTTGAAATGTGTGTGTCTGCGAAGGTGGTTGTTTCCTCGTGTTGATCTGCTGCAAGTTTAGTCAACATCTTGCGGATACGGCGATTCTTATTCCTTCTTTGAGTAGTAGTGAGCGTAGCTCTCCTCACTTCTTGAATTTCTGCAGGCGCGGCGCTGACGAGCCTGCCCTCTGTCGTGGCAACTACTGACTTGATTTTCTTGCTTTCTTCGGTGTTTGCCTTTCTTTTCTTGTTGCTGGATTGGTGGCTTGGGCCACCCATCTTCATCACTGTATGGCTATGAAGCTCCTCTCGGTCCACTGGGACCCGATCATTTTCTTCATACCGTAGTGTCGGCTGGTGTGAAGTCGAATCAATTTCTATCATCGCTCCATCCTTCACCCTCTTTTCATCGAGTGCGAGACTCACGCCATTTTTAAAGTTTAGGACCAACCGCCCGTTCGACATTTCCTCGCGAAGAAAACAAGGAAAAGATCGTGGGTCGTACTAAGAACAAGAACATTAAGAAAGTATTTATCACCGAAGATTCTTATTCACTTATTCCAATTTTAATTTTTAAGGAAAATAGGAAAAGATAAAGAAAGATCAGGAAAAGATTTGATTTGAAAGGAAGGGTAAAACTTTATTATTATGATTTCACATATTTTATTTTTAGCACATATTTTATTTTATCCATTTTTATGTTTTTGGGTTCGGACCCGATCACAAAGTGATTGCTTCACCCGTGTTTCTAGGGATAAGACTCTATTTTAGAGGCCACGTTTCGAAACATCGGGTTGCGTAATACTTCTTCAAATATCGTCCATTGATTGGAAGAATTTGTCGTTCTCCTCGGTAATTCACAAGTTGGTAGGAGCCTCCGAGTAGACCGCCTCGACCACAAACGGCCCTTCCCAAGTCGGTTCAAATTTGCCTCCTATCTTGCGATGTGCAAGAATAGGTCTTCCGAGAACAAGAACTAAGTCACCAACTTTGAAAGTTCTTGGGCGGACCGATTTATCATGGGCTCGTATCATCTTAGCTTGGTACGGTTCCAAATTCCGTTGCGCTACAAGTCTTTTTCCTTCCAAGTTTTCCGGTTCTTCCGGTCGTAATCCGGCATTTTCTTCCGTAGTAATTTTATTTGCAACCGCAATTCGAGTGATGGAAGTCTGGACCTCCAAAGGTAAAACGGCCTCGGACCCGTACTCTAAAGTGTAAGGCGTAGGCCGAGTAGGAGTCCTGAAAGTCGTCCTGTAGGCCCATAAGGCTTCTAACAACTTCTCGTGCCAATTTCTCTTATTGTCGTCCAAAGTTTTCTTTAAAATTTGAACGAGAGTTTTATTAAAAGCCTCGGCCAAGCCGTTTGCTCTTGGGTAGTAGATTGTTGATTATTGTCAATCTATTCCATGTCTTCTGACAAAATTGTTGATCTTTGTACTTCTGAATGCGGATCCATTATCTGAAATGATTCTGCGCTGTACTCCGAAACGGTAGACGACTTAATTTTTGAAAAATTGGAGCACATGGTGTGCCTTTACTTCTCTGAGTGGAACTGCTTCTGCCCATTTAGAAAAGTAGTTTGTAGCTGCAAGGATGAAGCGATGTCCTCTTGAAGAAGGTGGTTCTATCGGACCCACTATATCTGTGCCCCAACACTCAAATGGCCACGACGCAATTGTCGGATGTAGCACGTTTGGAGGTTGGTGTAGAACCACTCCATGCACTTGGCACTGGTGACAACTTTTGGCAATCTTCATGAAATTGGTCATCATTGAGGGCAAGTAATACCCAAGTCTTTTAATTTTCATTTTCATTTTCGGACCCTACTGATGAGCGCCACAAAGTCCTGAATGCACTTCTTTGACAATTTCACGAGCCTCGGACCCGTTCAGGCATCTTAACCACATTTGATCAAAAGACCTTCTGTATAATGTACTTGTTTATTAATGCGTAAGACAAAGCTCTTTTCTTGATTTGATGTGCTAATGACTTATCGTCTGGTAATTTCCCTGTTTGCAGGTAGTCTATTAGCGGTTGACGCCAATCTTCTGTGTTTTCCGTCACTGCTGCAACTGATTCTTCTGTCTTTTCTGATTTTTGTATCATATCCATGTCGAGCTGTGATAGGACCTGTCGTCCCTGAACTAACACTTCAACTGACTCATCTTGTAAGCAGGCAAATTCTTTTGCAAGGCGAGCTAGCGCATCTGCGAGAGCATTTTCTCTTTTGGGGATCTTGTAGATTGTTACATTCGGAATTTGTTCCAACAGCTTCATGGCATACCGAAAGTATTGCTCGAGTCTTGGCTTTAAAATTCGTATTGTCCGGCGACCTATCGAATGATCAACCGAGAATCTCCATAGATGTTGATATCCGTTATTCCCATTTGAATGGTCGGCTCTAGTCCTGTTATGAGGGCTTCGTATTCTGCCTCGTTGTTCGTGCATGGCTCTGTTAAGTGGTAGGAGTATCTTAACATCCCCCGCTCCGGTGTTATAAAGATTAGTCCGATTCCTGCCTTACCGGGCACTTTCACTTGCAATTCTTTGTCTTTCTGTGCTGACGATGCTCCGTCGAAGTATAGTTCCCAATGTCGATCATCAGTGTCTTCTAGGCTCATTATCTGTTCGTTTGGTAAATCGTCGTCGAGAGGCGAATCCGCCGGTAAAGGGTGTGCCGCAAGGAAGTCGCCTAGAACTTGTCCCTTTACGGCATGAAGAGGAACGAAAGTTATGTCGAATTGCAATAGTATCATCGACCACCCGGCAAGTCCGCCGTAAAGTGTTGGACGGGTCATCAAATATTGCAACGGATTAACTTTCGAGATAAGGTCGACCTTATGAGAGAGCATGTAATGCCCGAGTTTTTGTGCGGCGAAGATCGAGGCCAAACAATGCTTCTCAATCGGAGGATACTTTACTTCCATCGGAATCAAACAACGGCTTAAGTAGTAGAGAGCATTTTCTTTTCCCTCATCATTGACCTGGGCTTGCAGGGCTCCAAGGGAGTCGTCTAGAGCCGTGGTATAAAGTTCAACGGTCTACCCGAGACTGGGGCTGCTAAGACAGGAGGTGTCATTAAGTATTGTTTAATGTCCTCGAAGGCCTATTGGCATTTCTCTTCCCAAAAGAATTTGGCGTCCTTTTTAATTAATGCCGAGAAGGGCTGACACCTATCTGATAAGTTCGAAATAAAGCGTCGAAGATATGACAGCTTCCCTTGAAAGGATCGTAGCTGTTTTAAGGTTTTGGGAGGTGGCATCTCTAAGATAGCTTTAATCTTTTCCGGATCAATTTCAATCCCGCGATGTCGGACAACAAATCCTAAGAATTTCACGGAGGTAACACCGAAGGCGCATTTTAAGGGATTTATCTTAAGGTTGTATTGCCTTAGTCGCTCGAAGACAATTCTCAAATCATACAGGTGATCTTCCTTCAGTTTGCTTTTGATGACCACATCATCCAGGTAGCACTCGACTTGGTTGTGAATGAGATCATCAAAAATCTTTGTCATTGCTCTTTGGTATGTTGCTCCTGCGTTCTTTAGTCCGAATGACATTACTGTGTAGCAATACACTCCGATTGGTGTTTTGAATGTCGTGAGCTTTTCGTCTTCTGGTGCCATCTTTATCTGGTTGTATCCTGAAGATCCATCCATGAAAGAGAATATTTCATGTGTCGAAGCGATGTCGATCATTAACTCTGGAATTGGTAGTGGAAATTCATCCTTCGGACATGCTTTGTTCAAGTCTCTGAAATCCACGCAGATTCTGATCTGACCATTCTTCTTCTTGACTGGTACCACATTGGCTAGCCAAGTAGGGTATTGTTCTTCACGGATAAATTTAGCGTCGATTAGCTTCTTAACTTCGGCTATTACTTGTTGTTCAATTTCCAAACGCATTCTTCTGGAAGCTTGTCCGACCGGAACGTAGTAGGATCCACTCCTAGCCCGTGAACCGCGACTTCCGGAGCTAATCCCGGCATTTCGTCGTAACTCCAAGCAAAACAGTCCTTGAGTTCCATTAATAGCTTGATCATTTCCTCGAATCTTCTTTATCGAGTAAGGAGCTAACAAAGGTTGGTCTAGGCTTTTCGTTAGTACCTAAGTTAACTTCCATTAACTCATCTATTGTGGATTTGATTTCTTCTTCAAATTCTGGTGGAGCATCTCCAATTGGTAGATCTTCGAGGTCCTCTGAAGCTTCCAAGCAGTCCTCATTAGGTTCGCAAGTGACAACCAAACAAAATTCCGTATCGTCAACTGAACCTACTGTGCCGAATCCGAGACCATGTTTTGAATTGGGAGGCCGACCGGCATTATTCCATAATTTTTCGAAGTGTTGTGATCGGCCTTTTGTCCATTGTCGAGGTAAGACACCACGCCGAACTAAATTTTGAACACAGGGAGAGTACCACTCAAAAGGCAATTCCATTAATTCGAAGAAGTGACATCTTCAAATTGTACATTGTTTTCGGTATTGGAAGAAGAAGTGCCACGGTAAAATTTGATTGGCTTTGCACCGCCGTTATGTACTTCTTTGACCACCATACCCTCGATCTTATTAGATTGGATCGGGGTCAGGGTCATAGTGTGTACATAGTGATTAATCTTCTCGTACATCAATTTGTATTCTTCGTTCTTCTCATCTTCAAGAGAAATCTTGAATTGTGGTTTCTTCCGGTTTATTGTTGCTGCTTCTTTCTTGATTTCTTCTTCTTCCTCAGAGCTGTCTTCCCAATCAACGTTGATCATCGGCTTTTTCTGTCCAACTGTCCCAGTGTCTCTTCCACGACCTCGTCCCCGGCCTCGACCTCGGATGTGAGTTCTGGAAAAACCTTCACCATCTAGCCGTAAGGGAGCGGTGAGTGACTGTTGGACTAGAACTTCAGGTTCTTCATTGTCTCAAATCTCTTTTGCTTCATTTGGCATGGTGTTTCTGGAGAAGATTGTTTTCTTCGGAGGTGCGTAATAAGCTGCATCTTCATGGATTCCAATTTCATGTACGGAGAAAGGTTGCAAATCACCTTTAATGCACTGTTCTCCTCCTTCGTAGTATTTTATGCACTGATGCAGAGACGATGGTACCATCCGGTTTTCATGGATCCACTGGTCGGCCCGAGAGAGCGTTGAACGATGTCTCGTAGTCAATTATGTGGAATTTTGCGGTTGTCTTTGCTAAGTCACCGGTCTTCATCAATAGTGTTATTGATCCAAGGGCTATTTCTCCTTTCTGGTTGAATCCTCTTAGTAACATCTTGTCCGCTTCAAGCTCGCGAGCATCAATTTCCAAGTATGCTAGCGTCCGAAGGTTCATTATGTTGATTGATGCTCCTAGATCCACCAATACTCTGGAGAGCGTAAACTTTCCGATTGTAACTGAAATGTACAATGGTCGGTTGTGATCGGCTGTCCCAAGTAGTAGATCACTGTCCGTGAAGGTAACACCTCGTCGTTCCTTTAACGAGCAAACCTCGTCTAAGGAATCTCCGACCATCCGAGCTAAACAAATCTCTCGGATCAAGTAAGGCCTCGATCGCAGCTTCCTCATCTCTTTTGATAAGATGAGAGCATCGTAGATGCTCGGCCAGTCGGTAGTTTCCTAAGATGGGCTAGCACGTTATAGTCCACTTTGTTACCATGTGTCTCGCCTTCTTCCCGAATGGGCAATTCTTCCGTCGGGGTTGATTCTTCCTGAACAACCACCTGCTTTCCTTTATCTTTTGGACCCATTCTCGGAGGTAGAACCTTTCCGCTCCTTAAGTTGACTTCTGTGATTTCTTCTGAATCTGGTACTGAGTTTACAGGTGTCTCCTTTTGAATTGGCATGACAGGTTCTTCTGGAGTCGCTTCGGAATCTGAAAGCTCTAACTCTATTGTGATTGAGTTCCTTGGAATTCACAAATAGATTCATTGCTTGTTGAACTTTCGTAGCCTTCTTGGTGAATGTCTTCTTTGTCATCATGATTGTCGAGGTCGTGTATGATTTGAGAATTGTTATTGGTATCGGAATCGGGATCCGGATTAGATTAGTAGTCGTTAGTTACGTAATTGTTAGAAACAAATAAAACGTAGCCAACGTCATAACTCTTATCATTATAAGATCCCGCTGGAGTGAGCAAATAATCATACGCAGTCGAGGTTCGAGGAATTTTTCCCCCGAATCGGAAACAACCATCCTAGGATAAGCAGCCCCTAGCTCTAGCCTTAGGAGCCTCGGTCCTTTCTTCTTCTACGATCTCCTTCTTTTCTATGATCTTTTCTTCCCGGGGCGGTTCTTCAATTGCAAGCGATAGCGCCGGCTTGACGGGTTTCGAACTCCGAGTCGAAGCATGCACCGAAGCGGCTTGGATGCGATCCAAAATCTTCTTCGATGACTTCGTCCAAGCGGTACTCCATCCATCATCGGCCGTGTAAGGGTCTATCGGAACAATGGGATCCGTTGAAATAACATCGACGTAACCTCCTTTCGGGGTTCTTTCATGTATTCCTTTCGGGATCGTTATGTTCCTTTTCGGAGATTGTTGTCAAGCCAACTTTTCGAAGGTGATGCAATCCTCTATCTTATGTCCAAGCATCTGGTGGTAAGGACAGTAGTTGGGATGGTCTTTCTTATCCACTTCTTCTGGTTTCCTGGGTTCTGGTAGTCGAAAGTCCAAAGTCTTCACCAAACTGCGGAACATCTTTGGCACTGCCTCATTCTTGAATGGATACTCTCTGTTTATAAGCTCCTTTAACGTGCGCTGTGGGCGAGGCGGTTGCTCATATTGTTGAGTTGGCTGATAACCGGGTTGAGGTTGTTGGTAGTTCCGCCGAGGTTGTTGATAGCCGGGCCGCGGCCATCTCCGGCCGTATTTGCATTGGCCGCTCGCCCTTATCGACTGCTGCGACGATCCCGGATTTCTTTTCAAATGTCTTCACAGGCTTCTGTTTGTCTGTTTTATCGACGAAACTTAGTTGCTTCGCTTCCTCTTGCAAACTTCCGGCCTTGCTTAACAACTTCTCGAAAGTCTTAATTGTAAATCCCTTAAGGAGAAGTGCTATCGGGCCATGAATGCTTTTAATCAAGATACCGACTGCATGCTGCTCTTGTAGCTGTGGCTCACACGTCATGCTTAGATTTCTCCATCGAAGTATGTAGTCCACTAAAGTTTCATTCGGCTTCGTTTCTCCACCACTAAGTCACCGATGGTGATATGGTGCTGAGCTCCGGCAAACCGTTTCACGAAGTGGTTTTCCAATTCTGAAAATTTCTTTACCGAACTGTTCGGTAACTCTGCATACCAATCGAAGGCGATCCCTGACAGGCTGCTGACGAATTGTCGGAAGAGTAAGGCGTCGCTTCCACCGACATTGCAACAACTAGCGCGAAAATGTGCAACATGCTGTCGAGGGTTTCCGGTACCATCAAAAGTCTTGAACAGAGGTGGTACAAAGCCTTTTGGGTATTGTACCGCATCGAATTCTTCGGGTAAGGTCTACCCGTCCGAATAGATGCTCCGCTCTTAGACAGTGCTAAGGCTTCTCGCACCTGCTGTTCCACCATGTTCTTGATGTCCTTCTCTGGAATCATATTCTAAGTAGAATCTTTCTTCAGCTGATCGTCTCCGTTAACGGATGTGATCTCCTTTCCTTCGTCTGTAATATGAATAACTTCTGGAGGTGTTTCTCATGGGGTTTGAACCTGACTCTGAAGAGTGGCTAGGGCTGCAGCCATCTCTTCCATCCTTTTTGCCATTTGAGAGATTGTATCATCTTTTTCTCGAATTTGTGCTCTTAATGCTTCCAGTTCATCTCTCTCCGCACTCGCCGGGCACCTTGCGAAGCCGACGATGCTCGTGTTTCAACCATGTTGATCTCCACATATTCGTCATCCATGAACTCCGACGAGTCAACTTCATCTCCAAACTTTTCTTCTCCTTCTCTTGCTAATCGTTGAATGTCGGTTCTTAGCTTTTCCATAGCGTCCTCCAATGGTCTTTTTCGTACGGTTTCGCAGTTATCATGCGATGGATGTTGGATTTCCTTCTTGGGAGTCCCCTTCATTGCAGTGGCGCTTTCTTCAGACTCGAGTCTCCTAACGAGACTTTCTTTTTCAGGTCGTTGTTTCGGTCTCAATTGGCCAGTAGTAGGACGCCATACCATCCTTCTAGCAGCGAAGGCCTAGGACCGGATGGTCCGTCGACCGAATGCTGGAAGGTGGTATCCTCCCTGATCTGTAAACCTGAAACAACAACAGGTGGACTAGCCTTCATCTTCTTACTCGGCTTTTCTCTGGTGATAACGGGTTCTACTCGTGGTCCAAGATGGGACTTGGATGGCACCCGCCCTATTCTTCTTAAAATCTCTGATACAGGACATTTCTCTTTCTAGCTAACTTCTCTATCACAGTCTGTAGTCGGGCAAATGGTGTAATCCTAGCCCTTTTCTTTCGGCTGTCGCTATAGTATGCGGGTCGAGGTAATGTAGAAGCAATCTTGCGGACATTTTCCTCGTCGACCGCGGCGAAAGGGATGGAATCTACTCCCTTCCAAAAGCGGTGTATACTCGAGCAATGGTATGTACTCGGTAGTGGTGTGTACTCGTGGATTTCTTCTAAGAAAGCAACTTCGGCAGCTCCGCCTTTCCGGCAATCTTCCTACCTCTGTTTCTTCTCCGAGTCCGTTTTAGGGGTGGAACCCTCGAGCTGGACCCAATTTCAAAAACGAAGGTCTTGCACGGAAATCCGTACCCTCCACAGGTAACATGCTCGTTACAAATTCGAACTTCCTTCCCCTTCAGCTGCGTGAAGCCGGGTAGGTGCAGAGACGACTAGACCAGGTGGGGGTAGAGATAACATTCCTCCTATGGACGTAGTATTCCTCTCAATCGGAACCCTCAGTAGGAAGGGAACTCTTGAGTTGACTTGAGGTTGAATTCGATCAATAGTCTTTCAGTTTCAGGTACTTTGTCTGTAAGTGTGAAAAGGGTAACGTCAGTGATCTTGACATTTGCGTTCTCGAATCCTTGCCCGAAATGGATGATCCCATTGTCGGGCAGCTCATCCTTGTAAACAGCGTAGTCCAGTCCATTGGTGAAGGAGAAAATCAGCTTTGGGGCAGACATCTTCTGCAAGGTAGATTCCGATTGTCGATCCCAAGTTATGCTTCTTCTCATCAGGACGAAAAGAAAGGAATCGAAAAGAGTCCGAACACATTTTTGTTCATGTATTTATAAAAAGGAATTATTTGTTAAAAGAGTTATTCATTAGAGGGTTTGTATATTAGGAACGGAATGTTCAAAGGCGTAGAGAAGGTAAGGAATCCGATTCAGAATTGGAAAGGAAAATAAAGTCTTATGCAAGACTTCTCGACTCGAAGGATCGCTCCTAAACTAACACCTATTGGGGGTCCACCCCACCTCAGAAAAGAGGTAAAAGGATCTCGGAACCTCTCCGTTTAGGTGTGTCTAAACAGTGGCTCCTGAATCCAAGAGGAGTTGGCTATACTCGTTCAAGACAGAAATGAACGGGGTATTCCAACGGAAGAATGGTAATTTGGTCCACAAGGGGCGTGGACTCACTACCGATTTATGAAAGCAAAATCATCTGATTAAAATGGAGAGGAACTTATCCCCACGTGAGTCGCCGTGTTGTCGGCATATTTTTAGGTCGAGTGTTGTATTTTCGAAAAGAGGTCGCCTACGTAAATTTTCGGCAAATTTTTAATTTAATTTAAATAAATAATTTGAAAAGTAGTATTTTATTTTGAAAATAATTTTAAATTTGAAAATTTTAAGATATGAAATCAAACTGATCTCACATCCCAAATAGTTTATATAAATGAGAACCGCACCACAAACCATGTATCTATCCCGAAGAATAGACACACTCGCTTCGATGATGGGGCTCGATTAAATAAACTAGGAGATTTGTGACATCCGTTTGGTCCGCGAACATATTTTATAAGCCGACAAGTTCCCTCGCTTAATATAAATGAGTTAAGCAGTGGTTTATATTACCCGGGTTCTTAAAGTTCCCTATAAGGGCAAGCCCCTATAGTTAATTACATCCTAAGTGACGGAATCACTTAAGAAAACTCTCGATAATGATCGAGTGGTTTTGCTCTCAAGAATTTCAAAGTTTAAGGTTTTCAAAGTATCGATTTTGGAATTTTCAATTGGGAATGGATCAAATTTGGAACAAGTTTGTTTTAGGAGTCCAAAGGAAGAGAAGTAGGAGAAGCTGAGGATCCAAGAGGAATCTTGACAACTCCCCGACTGTCCTATTGTTTGGCTTAGATTTGAGAAAATCCTAATATTATCTTATATTTCAATCTTGCCAATTTTAATTAATTAGGACTTATATTCGTATGACACAGTCATGCAAATAGCCTCGAAGATGTGAGGGCTTATGTCGTACCGAACGACTACCTCGGAGTCCTAAGACCGGTTAGGGCTTAATTTACATAACATGATCATGCAAATGCCTAACGAAGAGTTGAGGATTTATGTTTCACTAGTGCAAACCACCTCGAAGTCCTATGGCTTCGGTTATTTAATTCTAAGAAAGTTTTGCTCGAAGTAGACTCGAGCTTTGCTGATGACGATGGCCGTGCTGCCCACCATGCTCCGAGCTCCTTGTTGTTGCAGAGGTTTAGTTTTAGAAGTCATAAATCAGGAGATGATAGAAGTGTTTTGGTTTAGAGAAAATCATAAAATCCAAGTGTTTTTAATATTTTAATTAAAACAAATCTTAAAGTTGTTTAAACAGAACCGATTAAGATCCCACTGTTCCGTCATCCCGGCACCGTTATTTTCGTTGAATTCACTTAGTCCAGATGAATTTGCTAAACTCAATTGAATGAGTTCCACACTTTCATTTAGACCGTGGGAAATCCCGTTAGCAACACGTCGGTTACATCATCCGAGGTATTCCCGATCATTCAACGAGACGTTTTAATTTAGTTGCAATTGTAGTTTTGTGTTTTATTTGTGATTAAATTTTAAGTTGTTTTATATTTTGAAATGTTGTGGCGGTGAATTTTATCTTGCAGTGATTTTTAATTTAGTTTTGGTTTCAGTTTTAGGGACTACCCTAAAGGTTTTGGTTTTCAAGCAACAGTTGTTTATCATGCAAGAAAAGTAAAGTGCATTTTTGCAATAAAGTAAATTGCAATAAAATAAAACCGTACCTGGAGGGTCTTCCCGTCATCCCAAGCTGCACTTAAAATGCATGTTAGAGCATTTAAGTATTTATAGCAAATACCTAGGTGAAGCTAAGGGCAAGGTTTCTGGTTTTCTACCAAGATCCTAGTCCTATAGCTAGTCATTCCTATGACGTCTAGGCTTTTTGTGTTTTGGTTTAAGGACGATTTTCTTCATCAAAGAACAATTAAGTTCAATTGTTCTTATAAATATCCTATCATATTGAGGAAGTGCTTAAGACGAGTCTTAAACATCATTTCAATACCTCAAGGATTGTTTTAAGTCCAAGGGAATTTAATTATTCAAGTGAATTAATCATCGAGGAGTTTAGTTAAGTTTTGTTCTTTTGCTCAGTGAACTAGGACATTTGAATATCCTATAAGCGAGGTAACACTTCACTTAATACTCTGTTTAGGAGTTATGACAACAAGAGCTTTTGAGGGCAAATTGATGTTTAAGTAATTTGTGATTTAATTTAATTTTAATCAATGGGTTTAAGTTTGGAATAGTGTTCAAGTTGTTTTAGATTTATTTTTGAATTCTTTATGTCTTAGGTGATATTATATTTAATTTAATTTAATTTAATTTAATTTAATTTAATAATAATTTTAATTTAATTTTATTTTTAATTTTAATTTAAATTAAATTTTATTTTAATTTGATTTTATTTTTTTTATTTAATTTAGTTTAATTTAATATTTTTTAATTTAATTTAATTTAATTCAATTTAATTCAATTTAATTGAATTTAATTTAATTTAATATTAATTTTATTTTAATTTTATTTTAATTTTAATTTAATATATTTTTTTTTTTGTTTTAAAGATGATTTAATTTAATTGTTAAAGTATTAAGTTAATTGAAATTTTGGAAGGATTTAATTTAAATGTTTTAATCTTAATTTAATTTAATGATTAAGTCTTTTAGTATTTTAAATCTTGAGTTTGGATTATCATTTTAATTAGGAATTAAATATTATCGAGGTGATTAATTTAGGGATTCTTAAATTAAAGAATAAATGTCTTCCTAATAATATCCCTATTTTAATAATTTCAATTTTTATTAATCTTCCAAATTTAATTAATTAATTGGTTAAGGTTTACTCTAATTAATCTTAAAAATGATCGATGGGTTTCTATACTTTAATTATTTAAATTTCAATCATCCAAATCAGATTAGGATCAAATATTTTACTCTCTCATTTTTATTAAGCCTAAAGTTTTAATTAAGGGTTAAAATTTTAATTACCATTTTGCCCTTCAAGCTTAATAATTCCATAACTCACTAAATTGAGCTTAAATGAATTTGAAATTTTTATGTGGCTTCACTCACATGTCAATTAAGACATTAGAGGAGAAAATGTAATTTTTTTGTATTTAATTTATTTATATAATTATTTTTTGTAGAAAATAGGGATTTCCAAGGAAAATTCAATGAGATGACCAAGGGAATTTTTCTATTCTTAAGAAAATTACGGGGCACTCCTAATGACCAGAGGACCATTTGGACTAAATTTGGTGATTTTTTGAATTATATTTTTTTTACTAGAATTCTTTTGAATTTTGGAGTATTAATTAATTTAAAAAATAAAATAAAGGTTGAAAAATGAGTTTTATATTTTTCAAAAATCTCTCTAATACCAGGGAAACCAGAGAACCAATTTTCATAATTTTCTGATTTTTCTTTGTTTTATTAGAATTATTTTAGTGAAAAGGTTGAAAAATACATTTTTAATATTAAAAATTACATTAAACCTTTAAAATTCAATATCTTATCCTAGGAACTTAAGAAAAATATTTGGTTTGTTCCTAAGTGTTTAGAATTCAAAATATGACATTTTGGTGATTTTTAATATTTTTGTAATTTTTATTATTTTTTAATTATTAAAAATATTAAAATAATGATAAAAATCAACTTTTTAAGAAAATTACAATTTTAATTTTCCTAAGTTCTTCTGATATCAGAGAAGCTCCAAAACCATTTTTGTGAATTTTTGAAAAGTATTTTGTGAGTTATAAATTTTTAAAGTTTAATTTTACCCATTATTACTTAAGAGGCTTGATCAACCCATTTGGTGGGGTTAATCAAGTCCAATTGGTTTCAAATTTTTATATGGTGTTCTCCTATCCCTAAAGGACAGTGGAGAATTGTTTCTAAGTTAATTTTATGAGTGGTTAACCCTAATTAATTAAAGTTCAATTTTGGGTATTTAGGCCAATTAGGGTTGTTCAAAGTGAATTAACTCAAAAATTATTTTTCCTAGGTTCCTCTGGTCACAAGCAACATCACCAAATTTTCCTAGAATTTATTTCTCAACATGCTAATTATTGGAATTAAAATACTCAAAACAAGTAACATGAACTTGAAAAATCAATAACTTCTCATAGGGATGGCCACTCAACCTCGGAAAATTCAGGGAATGTTTCCAAGTTCGCAGGCTTCAAAAGCCCTATGGTTTCATGCCATGGTGAATTTCCTATATGCATGGAGAATTAAAACAATGTAGAGAGTAAATAAATCATTAAAAATAAAATACTTAATGAAATTACTTGATTTCTTTTCCACATTATTCTCCTCTATTCACTGAGCAAGAGGGTATTTTTATTTTATTTTTAGGATTTTTCTACACAAAGTTATGAATTTTCTAAGTTCTGGTAATTAAATAAATAAGAAAAATCCTTATTTTCCTACTTATCCACGCGGCACCACGCCATCCTCGGCAGCTTCGAAGGGCCACACGGCGCGCTCTGATTCGGCGCCGCCATCCGACTCAGCGCTGCAGGGGCCCGCGGTTCATGCACCATCGCGCTGTCCGGCTCGATCCCGACCGTCCACTCGATACACGCTCGATCTGACGGTTCCCAGTCATCGTCTACGACTGGTGTGCACCCGTGACCGTCAACCTTCTAACCCTAATTTCTCACTCGATTCTCAATGGATTTATGTGTTCTTATGCTCTATGGATTCGTCTTGAAGAGACGAACACATCCATATGGTAAACATGCACTAAAATTAACTCAAACTAAATGGAGAATCTCTGTAAGCTCGGGAGGAAGAGTGAGTCCATACCTTCGCTCGGAGAAGTGAAGCTTCAATTCGAGGGTCGTGTCACGTTCGATTGGGTCCAAGCAAGCTCCAGCATGAAGTCCCTCGGCCTCGGTGAATTATCTAGGTGTGATTTCGACCACGACCGATCACAAAGCTTGGAGGCTGGGAGCAATGGCTGGCTCGGTGAGGGGCTTTTGCTGGGAAACTTCTCCTCTTGGTCCGGTGAAGGTGTAGGACCAATCAATTTGGAGATTGGCTCACCGTGGTGAAGTGTCCCGGTTTTGAGCTTGGATTTCAACTCCGAAATCGAGCTCACGGAGAGGAAATGGCAGGGGGATTTCGGTGGGGATCAAGTTCTCTATGTGTAGAGAGTGGTCCGGGATGATTTTGGCGAGGTTTCGGCAAGTTTTGGTTCAAGCACCCCTCTTGGCCGAGAGGAGGTGGAGTTTAAATAGGAGAGGTGCGAGGGCCTCCCGGGGGTTTGAGGCTCGGGGATCAGCTCGCTCCATGCAAGAGAAGAACAGCCATGGTGTTCAATTGGGCTGGGACACTTCAACAAGGCAGAATTGAAAAGTTTGGCTCCTCCCAAGGTATCGGCCATGGTGTTTTCCGGCGATCCAGGCGGCTGGCCGGCAGGCATGGGTCACCCACAAGTCCAGGTGGGTCAGGGCTGGAGGTTTGTGCAGGCAATTGAGCTTTTCCATGTGTAAAGTGTTTGAATCAAAGTAGAATGGGGCAAGGGTGTATTTTGGCTAAGTTTGGTCAAATGCATGGATTGGGCTAGGTGCACCTTCCCATGGCTAGTTTGGGCTGAAGATAAAGTGGTTTAGGTCAGCTTAATTAGTGGGGAAGGGTCACCATCCAAGTACAATTAAGTTTAAGCAAGGTTTAGTAGGAGTCATGGAAGTGGCTAATCCCCTTAAGGGAATATGGAAAGGGCCTCCTCCTCTTGCCATCTTGGGTATGGTGAGGTGGAAAGTAGATCCCATGGCTCTCATGGCTCCCATGTGGCTCATGCATGGCTTCATGGCTCATATATGGCTTGGGAAAAGTTGTCTCACTTGCATGAGAAAGGGTGTTGGAATTTTTCATGTATTTAAGGAGAATTGTCATAAGGCTTGATTTGGGTTTATTTGGTGATGGATTTTAGAACTTAGGAAGTGTTTTAAATCAAAGGGATGATGAGAGGAATTTCATGTGGGCTTTGTCATGGACTTTGGGCTTTTAGGAAGGCTTAAGGGAATGAGCCTTTAGGTTTAAGAATGAATTCATGGATGAGAATTTTGTAGAAGTTTGGGCCAAATAATTTTTGGGTTTGGTTTAGGGATGTGTCATGAGTGATTTGAAATGAATTTGAGGTGGTTTGTGTTTGAATTGGGTTGAATTTGGTTTCATTTGGTAAATGGGCCAATGTACGTCAAATTGAGCTAATTTGGGCCAATGTTGGGCTAAGGTTGAAATTGAGGTAAAATTAATGTTGGGAAATGTTTATGGGAGTGTTTTGAAGAGGTTTTAACTTTGGTTGGGTTTTGGTTTTGGGATTTGGGCTTATTTGGGTTAGGTTTGGGTTTAGGTCAAAATTGGGCTTTTTAGTTTTGGGTTGAATTTGAGTGGGGTTTGGGTCCAAATTTTGGGCAAATTATGTTAGTGTTTTGCTTATAGGGATGTTAGGGAAGGTTTAGAAAAGGTTTGGGGTCAATTGAAGTTGAATTGGTTTGGTTTGGGCTAAGTTTGGGTCATGGGTCCAATTGGGCTTTAAGGTCAAAAGTGAAATTGGACCCAAATGTCAATCAAATTGGACTTGGATTTGGTCTAGATTGATATTGTGGATATTGAATTGGAGTTTAGAATTGAATTGGACCAAAATTGGGGTCAATTGGGTAGTTTGGTTTGACATCGGGTTCACTTGGGTTAAAAATGGGTTAAATTGGGGGTTTTGGTAAAAGTGGGGTAAATTGACAAAATTGGCCCATGGTGTAGTTGGACAAAATGAAATTGAGAATATTTGGGATTTTCTGGAATTTTCTAGGAATTTTCTGAATTTTTTGGCTAAGAGGGGCATTTTGGGTATTTGGAGGGTATTGGGCGGTATTTTTGGAATTTTTGGTATTTCTGGTTATGGATGATCAATTTGATTGGTGAGGAAGTGTTCAAGGTTAATTTTGGGGAATTTAGGGTGATTTGGAAATTTTGGAGGATTTGGGCAATTTTAAGGGCTTTTAGTAGGTTTGATGGGTGTAGGGTCCCGGGGTCAAAATCGAAATTTTGGAATAATGAAGATTGGTCAAATATGAGTGGAATGGAATCACTTTGACTGAGCCATGAAGCCATATTAAGCCTATATGAGCCATGAGAGGACTCATTTGAGGCATTCACTATGTTGTTCCTAACCCTCTTAGCCAGGGGCTTAGGGGTTAAGGTCCATCCATATGAATTACCTACATGAGTCAAGGAGCCAAGTTGGTTATGGGTGTGGTTTTAGGATTTGGATTGTATGTGTGAGAGTGTAGAGTGTGAGTGTAGTGAGTGTGTAAGTCAACCCTCACCAGACCAAGCCACCCAGGGTGGTCCTAAGGCCAAAGAGTCCTATAGGGAACTCATCCATTAAACCTTCACTTTTGATTTCAACCCTCTAGGTGATTAGGGGTCTACAACCAAGCTTGTGGGGTTTGCAGGGAGGCAAGAAGTGGTTCAAATTTCTAAGGGATGGGTCCCAATTCTAGTCCTCTAAGATAGTCAAAGGAAAAGCCTAAGGCTAGATCCTAAACACTAAAGAGGGAAGAGAAGTCCTCATCAAAAATGAGGTCAACAAATGGACCCCCAATAGGTGTGGTGTGCTAACCAAGCACACCGCGCGTATTGGCGTTGACCGAAGAGATCAACAAAACCAACACAGATGTCCAAGTGACAAACTTAGGACGAAATAGAAGAATTTACGCTAGGGAGTATCAGGTAAATCTCCAAGACTGAAGATTCCAGAACTCTCGCTGGGGAAAAGGGAAGTGAATTTCGGATCACAAGATTTCAAGAGATTGGATCTTAGATTCGTTTCATTTTTTATCTCAAGTTTTAATTTTGAGTTTGAATTTTGATTTGAGTTTCAATTTTGGTTTTATGCGGAGAAAAGAGTAGGGCGGAGGCCCACCCGAATGCATTTGTATGTTGAGAGGGAAGTAGGACTGAACCTATTCCAAATGCTGAGGAAGAATAGGACAAAGCCTATCCGAAATGCAGAGTGCTTTAATTTCAATTTCTTGCTGAGAGGATCAAATTTTGAGATAGCTGAGAAAGGAGTAGGAATGTGCCTATCCCGAGTGCTGAGATGGGAGTACGGCGGAAGCCTATCCCGATTGGTGATATGGGAGTAGGGCATAGGCCTATCCCGATTGCTGAGATGGGAGTAGGGCGGAGGCCTATCCCGATTGCTGAGATGGGAGTAGGGCGGAAGCCTATCCCGAGTGCTGAGATGGGAGTAGGACGGAGGCCTATCCCGAGTGCTGAGATTTGCTGAGATGGGAGTAGGACGGAGGCCTATCCCGATTGCTGAGATGGGAGTAGGGCGGAGACCTATCCCGATTGCTGAGATGGGAGTAGGGCAGAGGCCTATCCCGATTGTTGAGATTGCTGAGATGGGAGTAGGGCGGAGGCCTATCCCGATTGCTGAGATGGGAGTAGGGCGGAGGCCTATCCCGATTGCTGAGATGGGAGTAGGACGGAGGCCTATCCCGATTGCTGAGATGGGAGTAGGGCGGAGGCCTATCCCGATTGCTGAGATTGGAGTAGGGCGGAGGCCTATCCCGATTGCTGAGATGGGAATACGGTGGAAGCCTATCCCGATTGCTGAGATGGGAGTAGGGCGAAGCATATCCCGAGTGCTGAGATGGGAGTATGGCAGAGGCCTATCCCGAATGCTGAGATTTGGTTTATGCAGTGGTTGTGAAAAATTCTGTTGATATTTGATTTATGTTGTGACTATGCAGAATTTTGCTGAGATTTGGATTATGCTGAGATCTAAATGAGATATGAAAGCGTTCCATATCCCACGGGAATCAATCAAAGTCTGCTTGCTTTGCGAAGGGTACGAACCTATGCCATCCGAATAAAATTGAAGATTCCTCGCAATTCTGAAATCATCCCGAGAGAGGGTTTCAGAGGAGGTTCGGAATAGATCTCGATTTGAAGAAGGATTGGAGGATTTGAAAAGATGGACGTAAACTGGAATTCAATTTGAGCTTTAGATTTGTTTTGTTTGTTCTTTAACTATACCATTTTTTTATTGTTTATTTGGTGTTCATGTGGATTTGAAATTCTTTTTAATGTTTGGGTTTTTTATGTAAGAGAGTTCTTATTTATTTTCTTTTTCTTTTCTGTTCTTTGTTCGAAGTTCATTTAACTTTAATGGCGCTTCCCAGTCAATTTGTACAAAAAGAGGTGAAGGCAAAATGTGACATGGTCACTTTCATTCCAATCTTGTTGAAGATACATCATACAACTCGATCTGAAATATTTCTCATGCAATCCATGACTCAAAACGGACTATGTATGATTCTTGTTGATCCATCCAAAAAGTATCTGTTAAATCCATGTCTGAATAATGAGATACACGGTCAATAACATCACCTTCCAAGCCATCCTTGGCAGGAATGCCGCATGGATGTGCATTGGAGGTGTGCTATTTCCCGTGTAACTCACGACTCGTAGGCCGGAGATTCTCCAATTCTGGATCTGGCTGGAAGTGGTATGGTGCCTTCTCGTCGTCCATCCTTCTAAAAGTAACGGAGATCCGCTCCACTGGTACTCCCGGTATGCAATGCTTTGCGACGTCTGCTCCATTTCCTTGTAATATCATGACGGAACCTACCGGAAGTGGTATCTCCACCGGCCCTCGGAACTTACCCGGGCAGGCTATCCGGAGGTCAGATCCGAACATGATATTGCATTGGTTGACGAACGAAACTGTGCAAAATGGTCTGACAAAGTCATGGTAGTCTATGTGTGGAGGTATGCGATCGCCCTTCGATAAATGTTAATGATGTAACCGTTGGGTATGCGCCTATCCGGCGTACCCTCCACGTTATCATTCTTTTCACCATTCTTTTAATTATTCTCGGCATTGGATCCACCTCACCGTGACGGAGTATCCCCGGTGGATTTCCTTTTTCGTCCTCTCGCGAAGTTATAGCAACATCCGCATTGTATTGTGACTCTTCCTTTCCCCGGCATCCATTTTCGGGGTTCCGAATAAGTCTTTTCTCTCGTACGGCTTGCTCGACCCATCTTCCGAAGTTCTAGAATGCAATCCACGATCTCGTCGTTGTTCGTACTCCGAGAATACACACGTGTGTAACTCGAGGCCTTCCAAAATGTTGATTCTTTTGCTTCTAATCCTTTCAAAGTATTCAAAAGTCTTCTTCTTAACATTTTGCATTCTTTCTAGTTCATATTCTGGGATGATCTGCAAGTGACGAGGCCTAGTAACGTATGTCGGGATGTATGGCTCAATCCCGTCACGTTCTTCTGCATACCTTGGCTCCTCGGGGATTGTCTCTGTCAGGACATCCTCCGTGGTTGCTTCAACGAACAAGGTTCTTCGGATATGGTATATCCGCCCTGGCGTCGAGGTACTCGATTCTATCTCCGTCCTTCTTGGCACTTCTCCGATTTGTTCGATTCTCTCGGCGTTGACTTTCTTCTTTTCGGTTCTCGTCGAACCGGTATCTTTGAAAAGTGTGTGTCCGCGAAGGTGGTTGTTTCCTCGTGTTGATCCGCTCGCAAGTTTAGTCAACATCTTGCGGATACGGCGATTCTTATTCCTTCTTTGAGTAAGCAGTGAGCGTAGCTCTCCTCACTTCTTGAATTTCGCGGCGCGGTGCCGACGAGCATGCCCTCCGTCGTGGCAACTATCGACTTGATTTTCTTGCTTTCTTCGGTGTTTGCCTTTCTTTTCTTGTTGCTGGATTGGTGGCTTGGGCCACCCATCTTCATCACTGTCTGGCTATGAAGCTCCTCTCGGTCCACTGGGACCCAGTCATTTTCTTCATACTGTAAGCTGGTTGGTGTGAAGTCAGAATCAATTTCTATCACTGCTCCATCCTTCACCCTCTTTTCATCGAGTGCGAGACTCACGCCATTTTTAAAGTTTAGGACCAACCGCCCGTTCGACATTTCCCTGCGAAGAAAACAAGGAAAGGATCAGGGGCTGTACTAAGAACAAGAACATTAAGAAAGTATTTATCACCGAAGATTCTTATTCACTTATTCCAATTTTAATTTTTAAGGAAAATAGGAAAAGATAAAGAAAGATCAGGAAAAAGATTTGATTTGAAAGGAAGGGTAAAACTTTATTATTATGATTTCACATATTTTATTTTTAGCACATATTTTATTTTATCCATTTTTATGTTTTTGGGTTCGGACCCAGTCACAAAGTGATTGCTTCACCCGTGTTTCTAGGGATAAGACTCTATTTTAGAGGCCACCTTTCGAAACATCAGGTTGCGTAATACTTCTTCAAATATCGTCCATTGATTGGAAGCATTTGTCGTTCTCCTTGGTAATTCACAAGTTGGTAGGAGCCTCCTGAGTAGACTGCCTCGACTACAAACGGCCCTTCCCAAGTCGGTTCAAATTTGACTCCTATCTTGCGATGTGCAAGAATAGGTCTTCTGAGAACAAGAACTAAGTCACCAACTTTGAAAGTTCTTGGGCGGACCGCTTATCATGGGCCCGTATCATCTTAGCTTGGTACGAGCTCCAAATTTCGTTGCGACTGCAAGTCTTTTTCCTTCCAAGTTTTCCGCTTCTTCCAGTCGTAATCTGGCATTTTCTTCTGTAGTAATTTTATTTGCAACTGCAATTCTGAGTGATGGAAGCTGGACCTCCAAAGGTAAAACGGCCTCGAACCCGTACACTAAAGTGTAAGGCGTAGACTGAGTAGGAGTCCTGAAAGTCGTCCTGTAGGCCCATAAGGCTTCTAACAACTTCTCGTGCCAATTTCTCTTGTTGTCGTCCAAAGTTTTCTTTAAAATTTGAACGAGAGTTTTATTAAAAGCCTGGCCAAGCCGTTTGCTCTTGGGTAGTAGATTGTTGAGTATCGCCAATCGATTCCATGTCTGCTGACAAAATTGTTGATCTTTGTACTTCTGAATGCGGATCCATTATCTGAAATGATTCTGCGCGGTACTCCGAAACGGTAGACGACTTGATTTTTGAAAAATTGGAGCACGTGGTGTGCCTTTACTTCTCTGAGTGGAACTACTTCTGCCCATTTAGAAAAGTAGTCTGTAGCTGCAAGGATGAAGCGATGTCCTCTTGAAGAAGGTGGTTCTATCGGACCAACTATATCTGTGCCCCAACACTCAAATGACCACGATGCAATTGTCGGATGTAGCACGTTTGGAGGTTGGTGTAGAACCACTCCGTGCACTTGGCACTGGTGACAACTTTTGGCAATCTTCATGCAATCGGTCATCATTGAGGGCCAGTAATACCCTAGTCTTTTAATTTTCATTTTCATTTTCGGACCCGAATGATGAGCGCCACAAAGTCCCGAATGCACTTCTTTCGACAATTTCACGAGCCTCGGACCCGTTCGAGCATCTTAACCACATTTGATCAAAAGACCTTCGTATAATGTATTGTTTATTAATGCGTAAGACGGAGCTCTTTTCGATTCGATGTGCTAATGACTTATCATCCGGTAATTTCCCCTGTTTGCGTAGTAGTCTATTAGCGGTTGACGCCAATCTTCCGTGTTTTCCGTCATCGCCGCAATCGATTCTTCCGTCTTTTCCGATTTCGTATCATATCCATGTCGAGCCGTGATAGGACCCGTCGTCCCCGAACTAACACTTCAACTGACTCATCTTGTAAGCAGGCAAATTCTTTTGCAAGGCGAGCTAGCGCATCTGCGAGAGCATTTTCTTTTCTGGGGATCTATTAGATTGTTACATTCGAAATTTGTTCCAATAGTTTCATGGCATACTGAAAGTATTGCTCGAGTCTTGGCTTTAAAATTCTGTATTGTCCGGCGACTCCGTCGAATGATCAACCGAGAATCTCCGTAGATGTCGATATCCGTTATTCCCATTCGAATGGTCGGCTCTAGTCCTCGTTATGAGGGCTTCGTATTCCGCCTCGTTGTTCGTGCATGGCTCGTTAAGTGGTAGGAGTATCTTAACATCCCCCGCTTCGGTGTTATAAAGATTAGTCCGATTCCTGCCTTACCGGGCACTATCATTTGCAATTCTTTGTCTTTCTGTGCTGAGGATGCTCCGTCAAAGTATAGTTCCCAACGTCGATCATCAGTGTCTTCTAGGCTCATTATCTGTTCATCTGGTAAATCATCGTCGAGAGGCGAATCTGCCGGTAAAGGGTGTGCTGCAAGGAAGTCAGCTAGAACTTGTCCCTTTACGACATGAAGAGGAACGAAAGTTATGTCGAATTGCAATAGTATCATCGACCACCCGGCAAGTCCGCGCGAAAGTGTTGGACGGGTCATCAAATATTGCAACGGATTAACTTTCGAGATAAGGTTGACCTTATGAGAGAGCATGTAATGCCTGAGTTTTAGTGCGGCGAAGATCAGGGCCAAACAATGCTTCTCAATTGGAGGATACTTTACTTCCATCGGAATCAAACGACGGCTTAATTAATAGAGAGCATTTTCTTTTCCCTCATCATTGACCTGGGCTAGCAGGGCTCCAAGGGAGTCGTCTAGAGCCGTGGTATAAAGTATCAACGGTCTACCCGAGACTGGGGCTGCTAAGACAGGAGGTGTCATTAAGTATTGTTTAATGTCCTCGAAGGCCCGTTGGCATTTCTCTTCCCAAATTAATTTGGCGTCCTTTTTAATTAATGCCGAGAAGGGCTGACACCTATCTGACAAGTTCGAAATAAAGCGTCGAAGATATGTCAGCTTCCCTTGAAAGGATCGTAGTTGTTTTAAGGTTTTGGGAGGTGGCATCTCTAAGATAGCTTTAATCTTTTCCGGATCAATTTCCATCCCGCGATGTCGGACAACAAATCCTAAGAATTTCCCGGAGGTAACGCCGAAGGCGCATTTTAAGGGATTCATCTTAAGGTTGTATTGCCTTAGTCGCTCGAAGACAATTTTCAAATCATACGAGTGATCTTCCTTCAGTTTGCTTTTGATGACCACATCATCCACGTAGCACTCGACTTGGTTGTGAATGAGATCATCAAAAATCTTTGTCATTGCTCTTTGGTATGTTGCTCCTGCGTTCTTTAGTCCGAATGACATTACTGTGAGAGGAATTTCATGTGGGCTTTGTCATGGACTTTGGGCTTTTAGGAAGGCTTAAGGGAATGAGCCTTTAGGTTTAAGAATGAATTCATGGATGGGAATTTTGTAGAATTTTGGGCCAAATAATTGTTGGGTTTGGTTTAGGGATGTGTCATGAGTGATTTGAAATGAATTTGAGGTGGTTCGGGTTTGAATTGGGTCGAATTTGGGTTCATTTGGTAAATGGGCCAATGTAGGTCAAATTGGGCTAATTTGGGCCAATGTTGGGCTAAGGTTGAAATTGACGTAAAATTAATGTTGGGAAATGTTTATGGGAGTGTTTCAAAGAGGTTTTAACTTTGGTTGGGTTTTTGTTTTGGGATTTGGGCTTATTTGGGTTAGGTTTGGGTTTAGGTCAAAATTGGGCTTTTTAGTTTTGGGTTGAATTTGAGTGGGGTTTGGGTCCAAATTTTGGGCAAATTATTTTAGTGTTTTGTTTATGGGGATGTTAGGGAAGGTTTAGAAAAGGTTTGGGATCAATCGGAGTTGAATTGGTTTGGTTTGGGCTAAGTTCGGGTCATGGGTCCAATCGGGCTTTAAGGTCAAAATGAAATTGGACCCAAATGTCAATCAAATTGGACTCGGATTTGGTCTAGATTGATATTGTGGATATTGAATTGGAGTTTAGAATTGAATCGGACCAAAATTGGGGTCAATTGGGTAGGTTTGGTTTGACATTGGGTTCACTTGGGTTAAGAATGGGCTAAATTGGGGGTTTTGGTAAAAGTGGGGTAAATTAACAAAATTGGCCCATGGTGTAGTTGGATAAAATGAAATTGGGAATATTTGGGATTTTCTGGAATTTTCTCGGAATTTTTTGAATTTTTTGGATTTTTTGGCTAAGAGGGGCATTTTGGGTATTTGGAGGGTATTGGGGGGTCTTTTTGGAATTTTTGGTATTTCTGGTTATGGATGATCAATTTGATTGGTGAGGAAGTGTTCAAGGTTAATTTTGGGGAATTTTGGGTGATTTAGAAATTTTGGAGGATTTGGGCAATTTTAAGGGCTTTTAGTAGAGTTTGATGGGTGTAGGGTCCCGGGGTCAAAAATTGAAATTTTGGAATAATGAAGATTGGTCAAATATGAGTGGAATGGAATCACTTTGACTGAGCCATGAAGCCATATTAAGCCTATATGAGCCATGAGAGGACTCATTTGAGGCATTCACTATGTTGTTCCTAACCCTCTACCAGGGGCTTAGGGGTTAAGGTCCATCCATATGAATTACCTACATGAGTCAAGGAGCCAAGTTGAGTTACGGTGTGGTTTTAGGATTTGATTGTGTGTGTGAGAGTGTAGAGTGTGAGTGTAGTGAGTGTGTAAGTCAACCCTCACTGCACTGGCCACCTGTGGTGGTCCTAGTGCCAAAGAGTCCATAGTAGAACTCATCCTTTAAACCTTCACATTCGATTTCAACCCTCTAGGTGATTAGGGGTCTACAACCAAGCTTGTGGGGTTTGCAGGGTGGCAAGAAGTGGTTCAAATTTCTAAGGGATGGGTCCCAATTCTAGTCCTCTAAGATAGTCAAAGGAAAAACCTAAGGCTAGATCCTAAACACTAAAGAGGGAAGAGAAGACCTCATCAAAAATGAGGTCAACATATGTCAACATCAGATTTATGTCGGTTATGTCAATTTCAATTTTAGAATATCGAACTATGTCGGTCTTGATCTGAAATGTTGAATTGATCTTGAATTTTGGGTTCGTTTCTATTCTTGAATTCATGTCTATCGAAAGATTTAAAGTTAAATTCAATATTGATTGAATTAACTTGGGTTCATGTCTAGTTGAACCTAAGTTAAATTCAATGTTGATTGAATTTAATTAACTTGAGTTCATGTCTGTTTGAACTTAAGTTAAAAGGTTTAAAGTTAAATTCAATATTGATTGAATTAACTTGGATTCATGTCTGATTGAATCTAAGTTAATTTCAATGTTGATTGAATTTGATTAACTTGAGTTCGTGTATGTCTGAACTTAAGTTAAAAGGGTTTAAAGTTAAATTCAATATTGATTGAATTAACTTGGATTCATGTCTGATTGAATCTAAGTTAAATTCAATGTTGATTGAATTTGATTAACTTGAGTTCGTGTCTCGTTCGAACTTAAGTTATAAGGGTTTAAAGTTAAATTCAATATTGATTGAATTAACTTGGATTCAAGTCTGATTGAATCTAAGTTAAATTCAATGTTGATTGAATTTGATTAACTTGAGTTCATGTCTGTTTGAACCTAAGTTAAAAGGTTTAAAGTTAAATTCAATATTGATTGAATTACCTTGGATTCACGTCTGGTTGAATCTAAGTTAAATTCAATGTTGATTGAATTTGATTAACTCGAAGTTCATGTCTGTTCGAACCTAAGTTAAAAGGTTTAAAGTTAAATTCAATATTGATCGAATTACCTTGGATTCACGTCCTGGTCGAATCTAAGTTAAATTCAATGTTGATTGAATTTGATTAACTTGAGTTCATGTCTGTTTGAACCTAAGTTAAAAGGTTTAAAGTTAAATTCAATATTGATTGAATTACCTTGGATTCACGCCTGTTAATCTAAGCTAAATTCAATGTTGATTGATTTGATTAACTTAGTCCATGTCTGTTGAACCTAAGTTAAAAGGTTTAAAGTTAAATTCAATATTGATCAATTACTTCGATTCACGCCGTTAAATCTAAGTTAAATTCAATGTTGATTGAATTTGATTAACTTGAGTTCATGTCTGTTTGAACCTAAGTTAAAAGGTTTAAAGTTAAATTCAATATTGATTGAATTACCTTGGATTCATGTCTGGTTGAATCTAAGTTAAATTCAATGTTGATTGAATTTGATTAACTCGAGTTCATGTCTGTCTGAACTTAAGTTCAAAAGGTTTGGTTTAGGATGGACTTAATTAAATTTTAAACCTTGTTTAAATAGGATTTAAAAGTTAATCAAGCCTAATAAATTAGACTTAATTAGAATTATAGACCATTCAAATCCATTTTAGGTAAGGTTTAAGTCTTAATCAAGTCTATTTTGTTGGATCTAGATTTAGGATTGTCTTAAATTCATCAGGGGTTGAACTCAAGTTTAGTTTGATTTAAGTCTAATGTAGATTAGACTTAAATTTGGTTTGGGTTGAATTTATGTTCAATGTGGATTGGACCTAAGATTTAGATTAACTTGAGTTCAAGTTGGATTGAACTCGAGTTAGGTTATGTTTGAGTTTAAGTTAGGTTCAATGTGGATTGAACCTAAAGTTTAGGTTTACTTGAGTTCAAGTTGGATTGGACTCATGTTAGGTCATGTTTGAGTTTAAGTTAGGTTCAATGTGGATTGAACCTAACGTTTAGGTTTACTTGAGTTCAAATTGGATTGGACTCAAGTTAGATTATGTTTGGCTAAGTTTGGTTTAACTTGAGTCTAATATGGGTTAGACTTAAGTTTGGTTTGATTTTGACTTAGGTTCATGTCAGGTTGAACCTAAGTTTGGTTTGACTTAAGTCTAATGTAGGTTAGACTTAAGTTAGGTTTGAGTTTGACTTAGGTTCATGTCAGGTTGAACCTAAGTTTGGTTTGACTTAAGTCTAATTTAGATTAGACTTAAGTTAGGTTTAAGTTTGACTTAGGTTAATGTCAGGTTGAACCTAAGTTTGGTTTGACTTAAGTTCAAGTAAGGGTTGAATCTAAACTTAAGGTCGACTTAAGTTCAATAGGGGTTGAACTTAAGTTAAGTTTTGAGTTTAGGTTAAGTTAGGTTCAAGTCAGGTTGATCTTAGACTTAAGGTCGATTTAAGTTCAATATGGGTTGAACTTAAGTTAAGGTTTGAGTTAATGTTAGGTTCAAGTTAGGTTGAACCTAAGTTTGGTTTGACTTAAGTCTAATATGGGTTAGACTTAAGCTAGATTTTTGGGTTAGGTTCATGTCAGGTTGAACCTAAGTTTTTGATTTAAGTTAGGTTCAATGTGGGTTGAACCTAAGGTTTAGGTTAACTTGAGTTCAAGTTAGATTAGACTCAAGTTAGGTTAGGTTTAGGTTAGGTTCAATGTGGGTCGAACCTAAGGTTTAGGTTATATTGGATTTGGATCTAAAGGTTGGATTTGGATTTAATTAGGCCTTAGTCGATTAAGGTTCAACAATTAATTAAGTCTAATGTAGTAAACTTAATTAGGATTTGTGTTTGATTAAGTCTTACTTAGTTAAGACTTAATTGTTTAATTAGGTCTAATGAGTTAGACTTAATTAAGGTTTATGTTTGATTAAACCTTAGTTAGTTAAGGTCTAATGGTTTAATTAGGTCTAAGGGTTAGACCTAATTAGGGTTTAGGTTTGATTAAACCTTAGTTAGTTAAGGTTTAATGGTTTAATTAGGTCTAATGGTTAGACCTAATTAGTGGTTTAGGTTTGATTAAACCTTAGTTAGTTAAGGTTTAATGGTTTAATTAGGTCTAAGGGTTAGACCTAATTAGGGTTTAGGTTTGACTAAACCTTAGTTAGTTAAGTTTTAATGGTTTAATTAGGTCTAAGGGTTAGACCTAATTAGGGTTTAGGTTTGATTAAACCTTAGTTAGTTAAGGCTTAATGGTTTAATTAGGTCTAAGGGTTAGACCTAATTAGGGTTTAAGTTTGATTAAACCTTAGTTAGTTAAGGTTTAATGGTTTAATTAGGTCTAAGGGTTAGACCTAATTAGGGTTTAGATTTGATTAAACCTTAGTTAGTTAAGGTTTAATGGTTTAATTAGGTCTAAGGGTTAGACCTAATTAGGGTTTAGATTTGATTAAACCTTATGTTTAAGGAGGTTAATTAAGTTTAGTTTGTCTTTAAACCTAATTATGGGAATTTAGTTTTGATTAATTAAGTTTAATATGTCTTTAAACCTAATTAAGGGAGTTTAGTTCTGATTAATTAAGTTTAATATGTCTTTAAACCTAATTAAAGAGTATTTGATTTTGTATTAATTAAGTTTAATATGTCTTTAAACTTAATTAAAAAGAGTTTAATTTTTATTAAACCTAATTTAGGTAAGGTCTAATAGGTTAATTAAGTTTAGTGTGTCCTTAAACTTAATTAAAGAAGTTTAATTTTTTATTAAACCTAATTTAGGTAAGGTTTAATGGGTTAATTAAGTTTAGTGTGTCTTTAAACTTAATTAAAGAAGTTTAATTTTTATTAAACCTAATTTAGGTAAGGTTTAATGGGTTAATTAAGTTTAGTGTGTCTTTAAACTTAATTAAAGAAGTTTAATTTTTATTAAACCTAATTTAGGTAAGGTTTAATGGGTTAATTAAGTTTAGTGTGTCTTTAAACTTAATTAAAGAAGTTTTAAGTTTAGTGTGTCTTTAAACTTAATTAAAGAAGTTTAATTTTTATTAAACCTAATTTAGGTAAGGTTTAATGGGTTTAAATGTCATTTTAAACCTTAATTGAATCTAATCTTGTCATTTTAGACTCAAGTGAGGTTTATTATTAGCCTATCATAGGCTAGAACCATTTTCAAACTTAGATTGTTGATGAAAATAGTTCAATTTTATAAAGGGTCATTTTAGGATCAAAATTATTTAATTAATAAATGATTTTAACCCTAAATTTTCAAATGTCATTCAAGATTGTTTCTATGACTTAGAAATATTTTTCCTAGGGTCATTGTCTGTTGCCCTATCATTCCTAGTCATTTGTATTTTTATTTTCTTAATTTTCAAAATTTTATAATTATTATTTGAAATAATTACAAAGAAACTTGAAAATTCAAGAAAAGTATCCTAGGCATGTTTTCTGTCCTTAGCAAAATTATGGAAGGTCCCTAAGAACACAAAGATAAATGCCTCAAAGTTTCATAATTTTTTGATCTGTAAATAATTTTTAATAATTAAAATACTCCAGAGAGTATTTAATTAATTAAAAATTAAATACTGGGAATAAAATTATGATTTTGCTCTCATAATTTTCTCCTCTTCAAGAGCTTTCCAGAGGTATTTTTATTTTATTTTTATGACCTCTGGTTAAAAAGATATGAATTTTTGAAGTTTGAAGGGTGAAAATGGATTTTCTTTTTTTTTTTAATTTCGCGCCGCCAAAACCCCCCGCCGTCGACGCCTGTCCTCGGATGCGTCGAACGGGTGGGAAGATCCCGTGCAACGGGTCGGACGGTGGACGGCGCGAAGCAAGATCTGGGCCGTTGATCTCAAACAGCGCGGGATCGGACGGCCGAGAATATTTGGAATTTATTTCAAAAATTCCGAAACCGTTAAACTTCAAATGTTAATATCTCACTCATTTCTTGATGAACTTGAGTGATTTTTTTTTAAATGCTCATCTGGATGAGAAGTATCTATACATACGGTGATGATACACTTTTGAGCTAGTATAACACATGATTTATCAAAAACATGATTTATTTTGCAAAGATAAATTCCATACCTTGGCCACAAGCAAATCAAGCTAGATCAGACTTTATGGTTGCCTTCTAGGACCCCAATGGAAGATAGTTGCTGCAGCAATTTGTTCCAGAAGTCGGGCTTAGGGAGGAATTTGAAAGAGATGCTTAATTTGGGCTGTTTTTGAAAATTGGTCAAATTGGCTCAAATGGGCTGACGAAAAGTCAACTTTAGTCGAAATGGTCGATTTCGACCCCGATGACCTCCCCACAGATTGACGATAGGTTAACTTTTATCCAAAAATTCAATCTTGAGTCGAAATAGTTAATTTTTGACGAATGACCCGATTAATGACGAATAGTCGATCTCGTAAAAAAGTTAATTTTTGTCGAAGAAATCGATTCTTCGCTGATAGCCAGTACATTGACAAAAAGTCGATTTTGGTTAAAATAGTCGATTTTTGACCTAATGACCGCCCATTAACCCGATAAGTCGACTTTTGACCAAAAGTCGACTTTGGTTAACATGGACAATTTTTGACCCAAAGGCGCTTACCGTTGACCGATATATCGAATTTGACGGATTTTCTTCGGTCGAAATGGTCGAATCTTGACACAGTGCAGAGCTCGTTGACCCGAATAGGTGTTGTGTCAAAAATTGACTTTGGTCGAAATGAAGGCTTGAATCGATCTCGGCCAATGTTAGCTCAGATTGACGATGGGTAAACTTTTGACGAAAAATTTAATTTTGGTCGAAATAAATCGATTTTTTGACCCCAATAGCCGTTTTGGGCCGATAAGTCGATATGCGAACAAAAAGTCGATTATGGTCGAAATGATCGAATCCTTGACCCAATGACCCATTGATGACCCGATAGGTCGACTTTTGATAAAAAAATCGACTTTGGTTAAATGATAAATTTTGACCAGCGAGCAAGCACATTGACCGAGTAGGTGATTTGACCAAAAATCGATTTTGGTGAAATAGTTGAACACCATTGTATTGGTCTTATTAAACAGTAAGTCAATCTGCGGCAAAAAAGTGACTTTAGTAAAAATAGATGCATCTTTGACGATAAGCGTTGACACAGTAGGTTTAACTTTTGACAAAGTCATCTTTGTCGAAAATGATCAATTCACGATCAATGACACTTGGTATTGATAGGTTAATTTTTAATAAAGAATTGATTTTTGTCAAAACTGTCGATTTTTAACCCGAATGACTGATAATTGACCCGATGCATGATTCTCTGACCAAAATTCAGCCTTAGTGAAAATAGTCGATCTTATTGATAAACGTGGCTAATAGGTGAACTTTTGACGAAAAATTGACTTTGGTAAAATGGTCGATTTCACCCGATGACCAACCCATGACCCAATGAGTTAACTTTTTGGCCAAAGTCAACTTTGATCAAAATAGTCAAACCTTAACCCGATATGACCCATTGACCCAATGTATTCGCTTTTGACCCGAAAAATCAATTTTAGTCAAAATAGTAGTACGACTGTGGCCACAAGTAAGTAATTGTTTTTGACCAAAAGTTAAATTTGGTGAAAATAGTTAATTTTTTATTGTGTGACCGTTAAATGAAAGTTAATTAATTTTGACTTGAAAAATCAACTTTTTGAGTGAAAATTGATATTTTTTGCTAATGACGAATTATAAAACCAACATATCGACCTTTGAACAAAAAGATAACTTTGGTCAAAATGGTAAATCCTTGACAATAACCCGACCCACCGACCCGATAGATCGACTTTTGCCGAAAAAATCGATTTTGAAATCGAAAATAGTAAATTTTTTACATAATTGGCGATTATTGACCCGATAAATTGACTTTTGAACAAAAAAAAGCCAATTTTGGTTAAAATAGGCAATTTTTGACTAATGACCACCTCGTTGACCCGAAAAGGTCAACTTTTGACCAAAAGTCAAAATTGAGTCAAAATAATTCGATTTTTGTTCTGATGACGTAAATGTCGGCTTTGATGAAAATCGTCGATCCTTCATCCATTGATCGACCCCGATGACCCAATTTGTTAACTTTTGACTAAAAATTGACTTTGGCCAAAATAGTTAATCCTCGACCCCGATGACTAACCTATTATTCCAAATGGGTGACTTTGACCGAAGTCGATTTTGCTCGAAATTGTTAATTTTTGATCTGCGGCCGCCTCGTTGACCTAAATAAGTCAAATTTTGACCCGAAGAACGACTTTGGTCGAAATTGTCGATCATAACCCGATATTGTCGTTGACCCGATATGTCGAATTTTACCGGAAAGTTAATTTTTGAATAAAATAGTCGATTTTGACTGACGATTTTTTGCCGGTAAGCCAAACTCGATCAAAAAAAATCAGCTTTGGTCGGGATGGTTAATCTTTGACCTTTAATACTGACCCATTGACCCGATAGGACATCTTTTGACCAATAGTCGACTTTGGTGAAAATGATCGTTCTTTGACCGTGTGACCCGTTGCTTTAATAGGTAAACATTTAACCGAAAGGTCAATTTAGGTGAAAATAAAAAAAAATTGAATTAATGACACGGTGTGATCCAATAAGTTAATCTACGACCAAATAGTATGACTTTTAGTCGAAATAGATGATCCTTAAATCAATAATGAGCCCATAGACCCAATAAATTGACTTTTGACCAAAGCGAATTTTTGGTGAAATAGTCGATTTTTAACAAATGACCACCGATTGACCCAATAAGTGTTGACTTTTGACCAAAAGTCGACTTTGGTCAAAATAGATAATTTTACCCATTGACCCGATGAGTCATCTTTTGACCCGAAAAAAGTCGTCTTTGGTAAAAAGCGGTCGACTTCTTGATCGATTACCAACACATTGGCCAAATACGTAACCGACTTTTGACCAAAAGAAATTGACTTTAGTCGAAATGAGTCATTCGACCAAATGACCTCTAGTTTACCAGTGGGTTAACTTTTGACCAAAAATTGATCTTGGTGAAATGATCAATTTTGACCTAATGTCCATTTAATGACGAATAAGTGAATCAAGAGCCAAAAAGTTAATTTTTATCGAAATAATCGATCCTTCGCTGATAATGAACACATTGACTATTAAGACGACCTTTAACCAAAAGTCAATTTTATCAAAATGATCAATTTTACACAATGACACTTTATTAACTTGATAGGTCAACTTTTGACCAAAAAGATCAACTTTAGTCAAATGGTATGTATATAAATATACTAAATTTATATCTTATTACTTTTTTATTTTAAATGTTTTAAGTATAATTATATTATTTATAAATATAATTTAATTATAAAAATATTTAATAATTAAATAAATTATAAATAAAAGTATTGGGTGGTGGATTTATCATTAGATTAGAAAAGATTGGTTTATTTTGACGAAAGTTCACTTTTTTAGTTAGTTAACTTATTAGGTGTGGTGTCGTGGTAAAAATTATGCTGACTAAAGATTGATTTTGATCAGATTGACATATTAGATCAATGGGTTTGTCGTTGGATCAAAGTTGACTATTTTGACCAAAGTTAACCTTTTTATTAATTGACTTATTGGGTCATTAGTCAAAAAATTATTTATTTTGACGAAAATTAATTTTTGATCAAATGTTGACTTTATTAAGCAAATGGGTCACGTTGTATTCTACTTTATTACCATGTTCCTCAGTTTCTTCTTGAATGGGTAATTCTTCTGCTGGGGTTGGCCCCTCTTGAGCAACCACCTGCTTTCCTTTATCCTTTGGACCCATTCTTAGGGGTAGAACTTTTCCACTTCTTAGGTTGACTTCAGTTATTTCTTCTGAATTTGGTGTTGAATCTGCCGATGTCTCCTCTTGAATTGGAATGACTAGCTTTTCTGCAGTTGCTTCGGAATCTGATGACTCTAATTCTATGGCAATCGGAGCTCCTTGAAATTCATAAATAGATTCGCCGCTTGTTGAGCTTTCGTAGCCATCCTTGTGAACGTCTTCTCCTTCGTCGTGGTCATTAAGGTTTAGTATGATTTAAGAATCATTATTTATATCGAAATCAAGATTCGGATTAGGTTGGTTTTCGTTAGTTACGTAATTGTTAGAAACAGTCAAAACGTAGCCAACACCAAAACTCTTATCATTATAAGATCCCGCCGGGGCGAGCAAATAATCATACAGAGTCAGAGGTTCGAGGGATTTCTCCCTCGAATCGGAAACAACTATCCTAGGATAAGCAGCCCCTAGTCTACCATTCGGAGCCTCGATCTTCTTCTCTTCTACGATCTTCTCCTCCTTCTGAGGCGGTTCTTCGATCGCAAGCGATAGTGCCGGCTAGGCAGGTTTCAAACTCTGAGTTGAAGTGCGTACCGAAGCGGTCTGAATATGATCCAAAATTTTCTTTGAAGACTTTGTCCAGACAGTACTCCATCCATCATCGGTCATATACGGGTTTATCGGAACAATAGGATCCGTTAAGATAACATTGACAGAACCTCCATTTTGGGGTTCCTTCATGTATTCCTTCGGGATCATTATGCTCCCTTTCTGGAGATTGTCTTCAAGCCAAAACTTAAAAGTGATGCAATCCTCTATCATGTGCCTGAGCATCCGGTGGTAAGGGCAATAGTTTGGATGATCTTTCTTATTGACTTCTTCTGGTCTCTTGGCCTCTGGTAGCTGAAAATCAGGTGTCTTCATTAAACTGCGGAACATCTTCGCTAATCGCTTCGCTTTGAATGGATATTCCTTATACGGAAAATTTTTCAGTGGTACGCCGTGGACGAGGCGGTTGTTCATGATGCCTGAGGCGGTCGATAGCTCGGTCGAGGCCGTTGATAACCTTGCCGAGGTTGTCGATAAGTACGCTGCGGTGGTTGATAGCTAGGCTGTGGCCGCTCTGGCTGTATCTGCACTGGCTGCTTGCCCTTATCTACTGCCGCTACGATTCCAGATTTCTTTTTAAATGTTTTCACTGGTTTCTGTTTATCGATGTTGTCCACGAAACTTAGCTGCTTTGCTTCCTCTTGTAAGCTCCCGGCCTTGCTAAGCAACTTCTCGAAAGTCTTGATTGTAAATCCTTTAAGGAGAAGTGCTATCGGGCCATGGATACTTTTTAGCAAAATACCGATCGCATGTTGTTCCTGTAGCTGTGGTTCACACTTCATGCTTAAATTTCTCCATCGAAGTATGTAATCCACTAAAGTCTCGTTCGATTTCTGGTGCTCCACCACTAGATCACCGATGGTGATGTGGTGCCGAGCCCCGACAAACCGCTTAACGAAGAGGTTTTCCAATTCTGCAAAGGTCTTAACTGAACCATTTGGCAACTTTGCGTACCAGTCGAAGGCAATCCCTGACAGGCTGCTGACAAACTGTCGAAAGAGTAAAGCGTCACTCCCACTGGCATTGCAACAACTAGCACGGAAATGTGCGACATGCTGCCGGGGGTTTGCCGTTCCATCAAAAGTCTTAAAAAGAGGTGGTACGAAGCCTTTCGGGTATTGGACTGCATCGAACTCTTCGGGGTAAGGCCTACCCGTCTGAATAGATGCTCCACTCTTGGATTGTGCTAGGGCTTCTTGCACCTGCTGCTCTACCATGTTTTTAATGTCCTTCTCGGGAATCATGCTCTGTGCAGAATCCTTCTTTGGTGGTTCGTCTCCATTGACGGATGTGATCTCTTTTCCTCCATCTACAATATGGATGATTTATGGGGGTGTTTCTTTTTGAGGTTGCACCTGACTTTGGAGTGTGGCTAAAGCAGCAGCCATCACTTCCATCCTCCTTGCCATCTGGGAAATTGTGTCATCTCTTTCCCAAAGCTGTGCTCTCATCACTTCCGGTTCATCTCTTTCCGCAGCTGCTGGAGCACCTTGCGAAGTTGATGATGCTCGTGTCTCAACTATATTGATCTCAGCATAATCTTCATCCATAAACTCTGATGAATCAACTTTCTTTTCCAACTTTTCTCCTCTTTCTTTTGCCAACCGTCGGATATCCGTCCTTAGCTTTCCTATAGCATCCTCGAGGGGTCTCTTCCAGATGGTATCGCAGTTGTCGTGTGATGGTTGTTGAACTTCCTTTTCGGGAGTTTCTTTTATTGCAGTAGCACTTTCTTCTGATTCACGCTCTTTGACGAGGCTTTTCTTCTCAGGACGTTGTGTTGGTCTCGGCTCGGTAATAATAGGTCGCCACACCATACTTCTTGCAGCAGAAGGCCTAGGACCGGACTGTCTGTCTGCTATATGCTTGTAGGTGGTGTCCTCCCTAATATGATGGCCCGATACAACAACAAGTGAACTAGCTTTCATTTTCTTTCTTGGTTTCTCTACGGCAGTGACAGGCTCTACTCGTAGTCCGAGGCGGGATCTAACTGGCACTCGTCCCATTCTTCTTAGGATTTCTGACATTGGGCATCTTTCTTTCTTTGCTAATTTTTCTATCACGGCTTGTAGCCGAGCAAATGGCGTAGTCTTAACCCTTTTTCTTTTGTAGTTACTATAGTATGCAGGTTGGGTAGTGTAGCAGTGATCCTTCGGACATCTTCTTCATCTGATGCAGCAGAGAGGGGGTGAAACCTACTCTCTTCCAGCAGAGGTATATACTCAGGCAGTTCTTCTCTTTCCCGAGGAATTTCTTCTAGAAAGGCAACTTCGGCAGCTTTGGCTTTCTCAATCCTGGCTATCTTTCTGCTTCTATTTCTCTTTTGAGTCCGAGTTAGGGGTGCAACTCTTGAACTGGACCCAATCTAAAAAACAGATGGTATTGTAGCAAAATCTGTATCCTCCACGGTGACAGGCTCATCACAGACTTGGATTTCCTTTCCCTTCAGTTTGGCAGAAGCCGTGGCAGGTGCAGAGATGACTTGCCCGGTGGGGGTAGAGACAACAGTCCTCCTATGAATAGCAGTACTTCTTTCAGCTGGAACCCTTTGCAGGGGAGGGAATTCTTAAGCCAACTTCAAATTGAACTCAATTACGTGCTCCTCAGTTTCTGGCACTTTGTCCATTAGTGCGAAGAGAGTGACGTCAGTGAACTTGATATCCGTGTTGTCGAATCCTTGTCCAAAAAGGATGATCCCATTGTCAGGCAGCTCATCCATATAGATGGCGAAGTCCATTCCATTGGTGAAGGAGAAAACTAACTTTGGCACAGTCATTTTCTGCAGGGTAGATTTCGAACGTCAGTCCCGAATTATGCTTTCTTTTGTCGTAAAACTTAGGACGAAAAAGAAAGAGTCTGAACACATTTTCATTTATCTTAATGTATTTATGATTTAAAAGAGTTTGTTTAATGGGTTGTTTATTAGAGGATTTTTTTATTAGGAACGAAATGTTTAAAGAACGGAGGTTTATAGAAAAAGGAAGGGACCCGGCTCGGAATTGAAAAGGGAGAGAAATTCTCGTAATACTTCTCAACCCGAAGGACCGCTCCTAAGCTAACACCTATTGGGGATCCACCCCACCTCAGAAAAGAGGTAAAAGGATTTCAAAACCTCTCTGTTTAGGGGTGTCTAAACAGTGGCTCCTAAATCCGAGTGAAGTTGACTATACCCATTCAAGATAGAAATGAACGTAGTATGCCAACGGAAGAATGATAATTTTGGCCCACTAGGGATATGGACTCACTATCGATTTATGAAAGCAAAACAATCTAATCAAAATGAAGAGAGGAACTATTCCCCAGCAGAGTCGCCAGAAGCTGGCGGCATATTTTTAGGTTGTGCGTTTTGAAAAGGGGGTCGCCTACAGAAGTTGTCGGCGAATTTTAAATTTTAAATTTAATTTAAATATATATATAATTTAGGAAGTAGTATTTTATTTTGAAAATAATTTTGAGTTTGAAAATTTTAAGTTATGAAATCAAACTAATCTCACATCCCAAATAGTTTATACAAACGAGCACCGCACCACAAACTGTATATCTATCCCGGAGAATAGACACACTGCTTGATAATGGGGCTCGGTTAAATAAACTAGAAGATTTGTAACATCCGTTTGGTCTGCGAACCAACTTTATAAGCCGACAGGATCCCCTGCTTAATATAAAGAATTTAAGCAGGGTTTATATTACCTGGGTTCTTAAAGTTCCCTATAAGGGCAAGCCCCTATAGTTAATTACATCTTAAATGACAGGAATCATTTAAGAAAACTCTCGATAATGATCAGTGGTTTTGCTTTCAAGAATTTTAAAGTTTAAGGTTTCAAACAAATTGGATTTTGGAAATTCAAAAGGGAATGGATCAAATTTGGAACAGTTATTTTGGGAATCCAAAGGAAGAAAAGTAGGAGAAGCTGAGGATCCAAGAAGAATCTTGGCAACTTCCCAAACTATCCTATTGTTTGGCTTCAATTTAAGAGTATGTTTAATGTTTCAATCCTGCCAATTTTAATTAATTAGGACTTATATTTATATGACATAATCATACAAATAGCCTCGAAGATGTGAGGGTTTGTGTCGTACCAAACGACTACCTCGGAGTCCTAAGACCGGTTAGGGCTTAATTTGCATAATATGATTATGCAAATGCCTAACAAAAAGTCGAGGATTTATGTTGCACTAGGAAAACTACCTCAAAATCCTATGGTTTAGTTCTTTAATTCTAAGGAAAGTTTTGCTGAAGTAGACCCGAGTTTTGCTGATGACGATGGTTGTGCTGCCCACTATGCTCCAAGCCTTTTGTTGTTGTCGCAGAGGTTTAGTTTTAGAAGGTGAAAATCAGGAGATGAGAGAACTGTTTTGGTTTATAAATCTTAAAGTCCAAATATTTTTAATATTTTAATTAAAACAAATCTTAAAGTTGTTTAAACAGAACCGATCAAGATCCCACGGTTCCGTCATTCCGGCACCGTTATTTTCATCGAATTCACTTAGTCCAGATGAATTTGCTAAACTCAACTGAATGAGTTCCACACTTTCATTTAGACTGTGGGAAATCACGTTAGCAACACGTGGGTTACATCATCCGAGGTATTCCCGATCGTTCAACGAGACGTTTTAATTTAGTTGAAATTGTAGTTTTGTTATTCTATTTGTGATTAAATTTTAAGTAGTTTTATATTTTGGAATGTTGTGGCGGTGAATTTTATCTTGTGGTGACTTTTAATTTAATTTTGGTTTCAGTTTTGTGGCTATCGTAAAGGTTTCAGTTTTCATGCAACAATCTTGTTTAACATGCAAGAAAAAGTAAAGTGCAGTGCATGTAAGTAAATTGCAATAAAATAAAAGCATACCTGGAGGGTCTTCCTGTCATCCCAAGCTACACTTAAAACACATATTAAGGCATTTAAATATTTACAACAAGTACCTAAGTAAAGTTAAGGGAAAGGTTTTGGTCATCTACCAAAGTCCTAGTCCTATTGCTAGTCATCTCTTATGACGTCTAAGTTCTTGTATTTTGTTTAAGGATGATTTTCTTCATTAAAGAACAATTAAATTCAATTGTTCTTCCAAAACATCCCATCATATTGAGGAAGTGTTTAGCAAGAGTCCTAAACATCTTTTCAATATTTCTGAGATTATTTTGAGTCCAAGTAAATTTAATTGCACAGGTGAATTAATCATCCAAGAGTTTAGTTAGCCTTTGTCTCTTGCTCAGTGAACTTGGGCATTTGATTACCTGATGAATGAAGTGACATCTCACTTAATACTCTATTTAAGAGTTATAATAATTAAAGCCTTTAGGGGCAAGTTGGTTTGTTGAGAATTTTAATCATTTTTAATTTGAAGTTAATGGTTTAAAGTGATTTAATTATGAGGTTTTAATTAATAATTTTAAGTTTGGAATAGTGTTCAAATTATTTTTTGTTTAAATCTTTATACTTTAAGTGATCTTAATATTTTAAATTAATCTTACTTTTATTATTGAATGATGTTAAATTAATATAATTTAAATTTAATTTAATTGAATTTAACTTAATTTAATTTAATTTAAATATTTTAAATTTAATTTAACTTAATTGTTAAAATGTTAATTTAATTTAATTTTAATTTTAATTTAATTTTTACTTAATTTAATTTAATTTAATTTTAATTTAATTTAATTTAATTGTTAAACCACTTAATATTTAGAGCTTTCCTTTAATTTAAGGGTTATATTATTATTATTTTTTTATTTTTAATTTACTTAGTTTGGATTATCATTTTAATTTTAATTAAGAGTTAAATATTATTGAAGTGATTTATTTAGGGATTTTTTTTATTAAAGAATTAATATCCTCTCAAGTTATATCCCTATTTTTAATAATTCAAATTTTCATTAATCTTCTAAAATTTAAATTGTTTATATAATTAAAGTTTCATCTTTAGTTTATTAAAAGTGATTAATGGGTTCCTACCCTTTTAATTCTCTAAGTTCCAATCTTCTAATGAAAACTTTAAAATCAAATATTTTACCCTCCCCTTGATTAAACCTAGATGTTAATTAGGGTTAAAATCCTTTAATTACCTTTATGCCCCTTTAGGCTTATTTATTTCATAACTCACTAAATTAAGCTCAAATGAACTTGAAATTTTTATGTCACTTCACTCATATATCAATTAAGACATTAGAGGAGAAAATGTGATTTCTCTGAATTTAATTTAATTTATATAATTATTTTAATGAAAAATATTGATTTTCAATGGAAATTCAATAACATAACCAAGGAAATGTTTCTATCCTTAAGAAAATTATGGGATGTTTCTAATGACCAGAAGACCACTTGGACCAATTTTGGTGATTTTTTAAATTATATTTTTATTTATTATAATTATTTTGATTTTCAGAGTGTTAATTAATTATAAAATAAAATTAAAGTTGAAAAATAGACTTTATAATTTTCTTAAATCTCTCTGACCTCAAGGAGTTCAGAGAAATAAATTTTACAATTTTCTGATTTTTGTTTGATTTATTGGAATTAATTTAGTGAAAAGGTTGGAAAATACATTTTTTAATATTAAAAATTGTTTTAAGCATTTAAAATTTAATATATTTACTTTGAGACATGGGAAAAATATTTGGTTTATTCCTAAGTAATTAGGAGTCAAAATATGACATTTTTATGATTTTTATTATCTTTGTGATTTTTATTATTTTTTAATTATTTAATTATAAAAAATATCATTAAAAATGAAAAATTTTAGAAAATTCCAATTTTAATTTTTATAGACTCATCTGATATCAGAGAGCCCACAAAACCAATTTGGTGAATTTTTGAAATGTATTTTTGGAGTTATTAATTTTTAAAGTTTAATTTTGATCATGTGGCTTAATTAATTCATTTAGTGGGGCTAATCATTTCCAATTGGCTTCAAATTTTTATGCAAGGTTCTCTGTATCTTAAAGATCAATGGAGAATTAATTTCAAGTTATTTTAATGTGTGGTTAACCTTAATTAATTAAAGTTAAGTTTTGAGTAATTAGGTCAATTAGAGTTATTCTTAATGAGTTAACTCAGAATATAATTATCCTAGGGTTCTCTGGTCCTAAGAAACTTCCCCAAATTTTTCTAGAATTTATTGAGTAATATGCTAATTATTGGAGTTAAAATACCAAAAACAGTGACATAAACTTGAAAAATACATAACTTTCCATAGAGATGGTCTCTGACCTTGAAAAATTCAGGGAATGTTCCCAAGATCAGTGGCTTCAAAAGCCCTATGGTTTCATGCCATGGTGAATTGTCTATACAAATGGAGACTCAAAATACTGAAATGAGTAAATAATTAATTAAAAATAAATACTCATCAAAATAATTTGATTTCTTTTCCACATTATTCTCCTCTATTCATTGAGCAAGAGGGTATTTTTAGTTTATTTTTATGATTTTTCTACACAAAGATATGGATTTTCTAAGTTCTGGGTATTTAAATAAATCAAAAAATCCATATTTTTCTACTTATCTACGCGGCTCCGACGTCATCCTACGGCGGATCCGAAAGACCACGCGGCGCGCTCCCATTCGACGCCGCCATCCGACTCAGCCGCTCGCGGGGCCCGTCGGTCTCATGCTAATGTCCTTCAATCAGCGCAATCCAGACCGTCCACTCGATACACGCTCGATCGGACGGCACCTGGTCATCGTCTACGACTGTTGTGCCCACACTAAAACCCGAAGAACTCTCTCATTTCTCAACGGATTTTCATGTTCTTGTGCTCTATGGATTCGTCTTGAGGAGACGAACACATCCATACAGTTTACATGCCATGAAATTAACTGAAATGAAATGGAGAATTGTTGGAAGCTCGGGAGGAAGGAATGATCCATACCTTTGCTCTGAGAAGTGTAGCATCCATCAGAGAGTTGTGTCACCTTCGATTGCACCCAAGGAAGCTCCAGATGAAGTCTCTGGCTCTGGGGAATTGTCTTGGTATGAAAGTGTCCATAGCCGATTTCAAATCATGGAGGCTAGAGCAACTATGTGGCCTGGAGAGGGGGCTTTCACTGGGGAACTCCTTCTCTTGGTCCTGTGCAGGTGTGAGTGAGTTTAATTTGGATTTGGTGGAGGTTTGGGAGATGTCCTGGTTTTGGGCTTAAATTTCAACTCAGAAATTGAGCTCAGCTTGGGGAAATTGGGGTTGGAATCCAATGAGGATCAAGTTCTCTATGTGTGGAGAGTGGTCTGGAACAATTTTGGTAGAGTTTCAGTAGGATTTGGTTCAACACCTTCTTTAGCCGAGAGGTGGTGTGGTTTAAATAGAGGTGGTTGGAGGGCTTCCCAGGGGGGTTTAATGGCTTGGATTAACTTCTCTGGTGAGGAGAAGAACAGCCATGGTGGCCATTAGGCATGGGACAAGTCGACAAGGCGAGAATTCAAAATTGGCTCACATGGGTGCTCTCGGCTACGGTGGTTTCCGGAGGCCGTGGTGGGCTGGCCGGCCGGGGTCGGGTCACACTCAAGGTCGGGGAGGTCGGGGCTGGGGTTTAGTGCGATCAATTGGCCATGGACATGTGTAAAGGAGTTGAATTGAAATGGAATGGGGAAAGGCTATTTTGGGTCCAAATGAGTCAACCCATGGTTTTGGGCTAGGTTCACCACCCAAGGCCTGGTTTTGGGCTGAAAAGAATCACTTGGGTCAGCCAAGAGAAAATGGTGTGGTCTCCATCCATGGTGAGGTGGCTAAACTTAGTTTAATGTGTATCATGAATGGGGTTAAAAGTGTTTAAGGAAGGCTTAAGAAAGGGGCCCATCCTCTTGCCATTAATGGCTTGGTGAGGTGGAAAGGGGCTCCCAAGGCCTGCATATGGCTTATGCATGGCTCCATTGTTCCATATGGCTTAGGGATGGCTTGGCTTGGTTTCATGAAAGTGGGTCTTAAAGATTTAGGATATTTAGGGGTAATTTGGCACATGGCTTAGTTTAGAAAAGTTTAATGATGAATTTGAAACTTAGGGAGTGATTTAAATCAAAGGGGATGATGAGGGGAAATTTCATGTGGGCTTTAGGATAGATTTTGGGCTTTTGGATTTATTTTAGATGGGCCTTTAGAAAGGTTTAAGGAGGTGGGCTTTTAGGTTTGAAAACAAATTGGTAAATGGAAGTTTTGTAAAAGATTGGACCACACAAATGTTGGGTATAGTTTAGGGATGTATCATGAGTGATCTAGAATAGGTTTGAAATAATTTGGAGTTGAATTGGGTTTAATTTGGGATTTTTTGGTAAAGGGGTCAAAGTGGGTTAATTTAGGCTAACTCAGGCTAAGGTTGGGTTAAAGTTGGATTTGATGTGAAATTAATGTTGATAAATGTTTATGGGAGTGCTACAAAGAGTTTTTAACTTTGGTTGGGCTTTGATTTTGGGATTTGGGCCCATTTGGGTTAGGTTTGGGTTTAGGCCAAAAATGGGGATTTTGGTTTTGGGTTAGGTTTGGGTGGAGTTTAGGTTCAAATTTGGGGCAAATCTTGTTAGTGTATTATTTGTGGGGATATTAGGAAGGTTTAGGAAAAGATTTGGGGTTAATTGGAGTTGAATTGGTTTAGTTTGGGCTAAGTTTAGGTCATGGGCCAAAATTGGGCTTTAGGCTTCAAATTAGAATTGGATCCAAATGTCAATCAAATTGGGCTTGGATTTGGTGTAAATTGATATTGGGGATATTGAATTGAAGTTTAGAATTGAATTAGGTCAAAGTTGAGGTCAATTGGGTTGATTTGTTTTGACATTGAGCTTACTTTGGTTAAAAATGAGTCAAATTGGGGGTTTTGGTAAAAGTGGGTTAAATTGACAAAATTGGCCTATGGTGTAGTTGAAAAAAATGAAATTGGGAATATTTGGGATTTTTTGGAATATTCTGGGAATTTTTTGGAATTTATGGAATTTTTTGTTAAGGAGGGCATTTTGGGTATTTGGAGGGTATTGGGGGGGGATTTTTGGAAATTTTGGTATATTTGGCTAAAGATGATCAATTTGAATGGTGGGAAATGTTTAGGACTGATTTTGAGGAATTTTAGGTAATTTAGGAAATTTTGCAAATTTTGGATAGTTTCAAAGACATTTGGTAGGTTTAGCGGGTGTAGGGCCCCGGGGGTCAAAAATTGAAATTTTGGAAAAAATGAAGATTGATCATTTGAGTATAATGGAATCACTTTGGTTGAGCCATGAAGCCATATTAAGCCCATAAGAGCCATGAGAGGACTCATTTAAGGCATTCACTATATTGTTCGTAACCCTCTTAGCCAAGGGCCTAGGGGTTAAGGTCCATCCATATGAATTATCTACATGAGTCAAGAAGTCAAACTAGGTATGAATGTTTTTAGGATTTGGAATGTGTGTGAAAGTGTAATGTGTGTGCAAGTCAACCCTCACTAGACCAAGCCACCCAGAGTAGTCCTAAGGCCAAAGAGTCCTACAGGGAACTCATCTTTTAAACCTCCACATTTGATCTTAACCCTGCAAGTGACTTGGGAGTTTACAATCAAACTTATGGGGTTTACAGGAAGTTTAGGAGGTGTTTAAATTTCTAAGTGATGGGTTCCATTTCTAGTCCTCTAAGATAGTCAAAGGGAAAGCCTAAGGCTAGATCCTATGTACTAAGGAGAGAGAAGAGAAAAGACCTCATCAAAAATGAGGTCAACAAATATCCGCAAAGCTTATGATTCTATAAGTTGGGATTTTATTTTGGGTATTCTCAGGGCTAGGGGTTTTCCTACCCCCTTTTGTTTACTTATTTCCAATTGGCTTCATTCCAATCTTTATAGCATCCTTATTAATGGTGAGGTTCATGGCTACTTCAGTGTGGGCCGTGGGATTAAGCAGGGCGACCCTCTTTCTCCCACTATTTTCATTTTGGTTTTTTATTATTTTTCTTGTCTCTTAAATGACCTCTTCGTTCTCCATTTTGCTTCTAAATCTAGCGTGTTGGTTTCCCATTTAGCTTATACGGATGACGTTGTCCTTTTCTCTAAAGCATCCAAGGTTTCTATTAAGAAAATTTTCCAATTTTTGGAGGACTTTCAAGCTATTTCCGGGTTACATTTCAACGCTACCAAGTGTCATTTATATTTTGGGAACTCTGTCGATGGTAGGAAATCTCCCTAGGCTACTCACTACACTGGGTTTGCTATTTCCCCCTTTCCCTTAAAGTATTTTGGAGTTCATTTGCTTAAGGGTAGGATGAGACAAACTCAATTTGATGAGGTTGTTGAAAAAATTAAGAACTGCATTCTTGATTGGAAAAACAAGTTCTTATCCTTTGGTGGTCGTATTACTGTCCTTAAGAGTATCCTTCAGAGCCTGGTGTTGTATGGTTTACAAGTCCTACCCATTAAGATTACCACTCAAAAAATTATTGAGAGATACTTTAATAAATTTCTTTGGGCGGGTACGTACTCTGGTAAAAAGTGTTGCTCTTGGAAGAAAGTATGTCAACCTACCACTGCCGGTGGTTTGGGATTCAAATAACTTCACCACATTGCTGATATTAATTTATTCAAACATTGGCTCAATTTTCGAAAGTATGATTCGTTATGGTCTTCCTTTATGCATGATAAATATTGCAGGAATCGTCACCCTTCTCTCGTTGTCTGGAGGAAGGGTGATTCTAGAATGTGGAAGCGAATCTTATCTTGCAGGGATTGGGCTAAACACCTTATTTACTGGGACTTAGACAATGGTAACATTTCATTTTGGCATTATACTTGATCTCCGGTTCATTTTATTCTTGGACAGGATGCTAAGGACGATCTTCTTGTGTCCGATGTTTGGCGGGATCACACTTGGAATATTCCGCTTTTGCATCAACTTGTTGGGGCCGATAATGCTAGCTTTATATCTACCATCCCTTTTGACTCGACTAAGATTGACTATCTTATAACGAAATTTGCATCCAATAGGAATATCTCAAAGACGGTTTACTACCATTTACATCATTTTCAGCCAACCTATTGGGGTAAGAGCATTTGGCGACATGCTTTAACCACTTCGATGTCTTTTTTAATCTGGAGAAATTTTCATAAGGTTTTGCCTTGCGATGATACTCTTAAGTTGAAAGGACTTCGGTTAGCTTCTAGATGTTGTTTTTGTAAGATGGAGGAAGAGTCTTTACGTCACATTTTTATTACTTATTCTTTCTCTCGTTCTATTTGGATGAAAGGGGGTCGTTGGTTTGGCACTTATGTCCGTCCGGGTGAGGATTTTAATGACTTATGGGCTTTCGATCGCCGGCCTAATCATTTTTTTTACCATCTATCCCTTTATTATTTGCTGGTTTTTACGGATGGCACGAAATGCCATTCATCACAAATGCACTTCGGTTTCTTCCAATACTATTTTCTCTAACATTTTGGCCTATGTTAACAAGGTTTATAAGCTAAGTAATATGAAGGTTAGTTTCTTCTCGGGCATTGCACATTTTGACCACAGTGTTCATGAGACAGTTACCTCTCCGCAACTCCCTATATTGGTGAGATGGCGGCCGCCCAATACTGGTTGGGTTAAATTTAATGTCGATGGGAGTTGGAGACCGTCTCGTGCGGGGGCTGGTGGAGTTGCTTGTAATTCAGAAAAAAAAATGTATGCTCTTCTTTTCTTCCCCTTGTATTGCGGACACTCCATTGTAGTTCGAAGCTCATGCCTTAATGTTGGCGGTCTCTATTGCGGTGCGTTTCAATTGGCATTGCGTTATTTTTGAGGTGGATTCGTCCAATTTATTTCTTGCTTTAACTAATAATATATCGATACTGTGGGATCTTATATATTATATAAATCGCATTAAATACATCAATTCTCATATCTCGGTCAGTTGGAATTTCATCTACAGGGAAGGAAATAGACCAGCTAATTGGTTGGCCAATCTCAGTTCATTAAGCGCTCAGATTTTGGTGGGTACTAACCCGCCCCCGGACCTATCGATTTTGCTCAAGGGAGATAATGTTGATATACCAATTCTTCGATTCTCTTGATCTTCTTATTCTTTATTTGAGCAGTAACTGGTACTACCCCTTTGTTATATATACATACATATATATTTATAGATATTAATGTATAAATTTGTTCATAACTATATATAGATATACATATGTCAAAATATCTATATATATAAATTGTTGTTTATATATATATGAATTCAATTCATACAGTTATGGTATATAAACTTATATATATTTATCTATATAATTTTATATTCAATATATTTATATATATAGCTTTATATATTGATAAATACATGCAGCAATCCTTATATAAAGCAATCTTTATATGACATGGTTTCTATTCCTTCCAGTTCATGTGTGGCGTATTTTATTTTGCTATCTAAAGACTATGCAAACTCTTTTGTCGTTGGTCTTTTGTTGTTTGATTTCCTCCTAATTGCGCAGGCTTACACACACACACAGATATATATATATATATATATATATATATATATATATATATATATATATATATATATATATATATATATATATATATATATATATATATATATATATATATATATATATATAAACCTTACATATATATACAAACCTTATATGTATGTTTTAAGTTCAGGTTCGGTTCCATACCTGCATGTACCTGGAGCGCGCTCGAACCATTACATCCTCTCCAGCGTCCTGCATGGAGGAAGTTATTACTGCATACTTGGGACCTCAGCTTCGCGGCGATCAACTCTCCATCACTCTTTTATTGCCTCTACTGAAATCCACAGAAAAAGGAGCGAGGAATATTTCTTCTTTGCCCAGTTGTTTGCTTGCTGGAGTTTCGTTTCTGTGCAGCCACATTTTAATTTGCTTGTGATATTCATGACGTGCTACCTGCTATGTTCCTTTTGATATGAGATTAAACTTGCTGTGTTTTTTGTTATTGCTACAATGATTGCTCTTTTTTTGTGTCGAGTTGTACGGTGGAGGTCGAGCCATTCTGGGCGACAATTTAAGAGCTTCACCTCCCCCCTCTTTTTGTAACATTTACATGATATCAACGCATAGGGAGCCATAAGATGCTCTTTCTTTTAAATAAATATATATATATATATATATATATATATATATATATATATTTAATTATTAAATATTTTTATAATTAAATTATATTTATAAATAATATACTGTACTTAAATTATTTAAAAAAAATAATATTAAATAAATTTATAAAAATCTATATATATATCTAGGATGAAGCTAATGAAATGGTATCCAGGATTAGATCCTGCCAAAGAACCTCCTCTAAAACCTCTATGGTTCACTTTCCCAAATCTGCCAATTCAGCTGTATCACTCCCATACTTTATTTCAAATAAGTAGGGCTCTGGAACACCACTAAGAGTTGACCCTCCTACACATGATCTGGGAAATCTAGCTGCAGCAAAAGTTCTAGTTGAAAGGGATGTTTCTCTTCCAGAACTAGACAAAATATGGATCACTATCTCCGATGATGGAGAGGGTTTTTGCAAGAGGTAGTACTAGAAAACAAGCCAATTTTTGTAATCATTGCAGAATGTTTGGCCATCTAAAAGAGAAATGCTATAGATTGAAACCCTCCAACAAGAGGGTCGAAAAAAGGAAAACAAGGATAAATCGGATAGCAGAGAAAACAGTGATAAATCAGATAGCAGAGAATACTCAAATGAACAACACAGCAACACAGGGAAACAATCAAGATAAGGAACTTTTACCTGAAAAACCAACTGAAGGGGGACAACACCATTTAACAGGACCTGCTGATAACCTGCAGCCCCCTGTAGCAGAACAACAGGAACTTCCTGAGGGTAATGTCTTGCAGTTTTCAGAAGTTTTAAGCCCACCTCTCTCTCAACAAGAAGAAGAACAAAAGAAATTGGAAGCATCTTGGAAAATCCAAAAATCAAAGAAGAAGAAGAAAAATCTCACTGAGCTGCAAAAATTAGCAGATCAAACCCAGGAACCACCTGAAAACACAAGGGCTCCTGGCTCTCCCATGGACTCCTCAAGGGGTAGAACAAGATCTAGATCTAGGTCTTTCTCTACTCATTCATCACCAACCTCAAGAACTTCTGATGATCAACTGTATATGTTGGAACATTAGAGGGGTGGCTCACCCCCTATCTATTAAAAGACTTTTATACCTTTACAAGAAAAACCATCTCTGGTGTATGATCATTTTGGAGCCCATGATGTCCAAAAATCAAACAAAAATCCTTAATAAATTCCCTGGTTGTACCTTTTATGCTAACTCCACAAACAAAATTTGGCTTATTTACAGAAAAGAATTACACTGGACCATCCAGGTTTATCATCCACAACTAGCTCGTTTCCATTTCAATTTACTAGGGAACAAGTTTGCAGCCACCTTTGTTTATGCTGGCTGAAATAAAACTGATAGGAGTGAGCTTTGGAAGGAAATTACTGAAATCAGCAAGATTGAAACCCTCAGCTGGATAGTGGGAGGGGATTTTAACTGTATTGCTTCTTCTGATGAAAATAGAGGTGAAAGAATTCCTAACCAGACTAAGATTGATTATTATAATGATAATATCAAGAATGCTGGGCTGTTTGACCTTGGCTTTTTGGGAAACAAATTCACTTGGAGAAGAGGAGCCATTTGGGAGAGACTTGATCGATTTTTTGCCAATGTTTCCTGGTACCAAAATTTTCTACACACCTCCATTACTCATCTCAACTTTGTCGGATCTGATCATAAACCCCTTCTCCTCACTATTTCCACACCCTCCACTCATCTTTCTTCCCCCCTTTCAGATACTTAAATTTTTGGTCTTCTCATCCAAATTTCATTTCCATCATTGCTGAAAATTGGACTGGGATCAACTGCTCAAATCCTCTTACTAAACTTCTGAACCTTCAAGTTAAATTATCTAAAGCTTTGAGAAAGTGGAGCTGGGAGTCCATTGGGAATGTCTTCCACAGTGTCATCAATTCTGAGTTGGAGGTTACTAAATTGGAAGCTGAGGCCCAGGCCGATGAGAATAAATATAGTGATTTTGTGGCTGCATAGGAAAAATTACTGACCTACATTAACTGGCAAGAACAACTACTAAGACAGAAAGCTTCCATCACCAAATTCAAGGAGGGGGACAGGAATACAAAGTACTACCATGCTTGTATCAATTACAAAAGGAAGTGTAATACTATCCTATCTATTGTGACTGATCAGGGTGTGACTCTCAGAGATGGGTCTGACATTGCCTCAAATGCTGTTGCTTTTTTCCATGATCTTCTAACATATAAACAGTGCTCCTGCCCCTCAATTGAAAGTAATTTATTTGAAGATGTCTACAATCATACCAACTCTCTTAAGCTTACTCACACCCCATCACAGGAAGAAGTTTGGGAGGCTTTGAATTCAATTGATAGCACTAAAGCTGCAGGTCCTGATGGATTTACTTCTGATTTGTACAAGAAAGCCTGGGGAATTTGCAATAAAGATGTTACTGCAGCAATCCAAAGTTTCTTTCATGGCCAGGATCTTCCACAGTATTTCCATGCTTCGACCATTGTACTTGTTCCAAAAAACACAGCACCAAAAACCTGCAATCATTACAGACCCATTAGCCTCACCACTGTCATTAGTAAAATCATCAGCAAAGTGATTGTTGGAAGGTTACAGCCACACCTAAATAAGATAGTCAGACCTCACCAGTCATCTTTTGTCCAAGGCAGATCCATCTCTGACAATGTTCTACTAGCCCAGGAGTTACTTCAAGATCTGGACATTCCCTGTTGGGGAGGTAATCTTATTTACAAGCTTGATGTAAAAAAAGCATATGACACTATGGATTGGAATTTCATTCTTCAGATTTTACACACCAGGGGCTTTCCTGCTGATTTCTGCTTACTGATAAAAAGATGGCTGAAGTTTAACCACCACTCTATTCTGGTTAATGGTCATTGTTGGGGAGATTTCAAAGCCACAAGAGGGCTTAAGCAGGGAGACCCCCTCTCCCCTTCCATTTTCATCCTTGTTATGGACTATTTATCCAGGCTCCTGGAAGCAAAGGTCACCCCTTTCCATTATGCTCGATACCACCACAGATCCAATGTGATAATTTCCCATTTACTTTATGCAGATGATATAATGATATTTTCAAGGGCTTCTAAGAATGTTGTTAAGAAGGTTTTGCACTGCCTTAATCATTTCCAGAAGGTTTCAGGTCTTCAATTTAATAATGCTAAATGTGAACTAATTTTTCCTAAGAGGATTACTGCTGCTGTGACTCACTGGACTCTTCAGTACACTGGTTTCACTAAGGTCTGCCTCCCTCTGAAATATTTAGGGGTGCAACTGATTAAAGGGAGGGCCAAGCAGACCCACTTTGAGGAAATTATTGGCAAACTGAACACACAGCTAACTAGCTGGACAACCTCCTTTTTATCTTCTGGGGGCAGAATAACCCTCCTTCACAGCATCCTCGCAACCTTCCCAAATTATGTCCTTCAAATGACCTGTATGAAGAAGAGTTCCAGAAACCAAATTGAGAAAATTTTCAACAAATTTTTATGGTATGGACAAAGAAGGCAGATCCATTGGGCTAGCTGGCAGAAATTGGCTAAACCTGTTGAAGCTGGGGGTTTGGGTTTCAAAGGTATACAACACTTACAAAGAGTAAACTTCTGCAAATTATGGATTCGTTTCAGACAGCAAATTTCTCTGTGGTCAATTTTCATGAAAGGAAAGTATTGTAAAGATAGTCACCCCACATTGGCACAAATCGAAGCCCGGTATTTCGAGGATTTGGAAACACATGCTTGAAAAATAGAGAACTTGCAGAATCTTTATTCTGTTGGGAGCTGGGTAATGGTCAAGTGCAATTTTGGCATGATAACTGGTGTCCCCCCACATGAAACAGGCTCTCCCAAACACAACCAAACAGCTCTTTCCGAGTAGCTAGTCTGTCGGGAGAATGAGCAATGGTCTAAAACTAAACTGCTGAATTTATTAACTGTTTCTTCTGCTCATCAAATCTCCACCATTCCTTTTGACAGCACCAAACCTGATAAGATTGTTTGGTTCAATGGCCAACTTCATAGTCTCACCAAACACATATATTTAAAAATCTATGATTGGCCTCCCTGCAGGTGGGGTAGATTTATCAGGAACAAGTACCTAACACCCTCTATGTCATTTTTTAGCTGGAGATTGTTACACAAATTACTCCCAACTGATGATATACTCAAGCTTAAGGGAATTAGAGGGCCTTCCAAGTGCTGTCTTTGTGGGACTAATGCTGAATCCTTACAGCACTTATTTTTTGCATGTAGTTTCTCTCAGGAGGTGTGGAAGGGTGTTATTAGCCTCATCAACATTAACACTCTCCTCCTTGACCGGGCTGATATTCAGAATTGTTGGATCTCCTGGAAGAAAGCAAAGGTGGGAGAATTTCCATTTATTATTGCATGGTTTATTTGGATGCATAGAAACAGTGTCATGTTTGAGGAAAAGATTTGTAAAGTCATCACTGTTGTGGGGAACTGTCACTCCTTCTTAACAAAACTCATCCAACTGAAGAAGTTCCCAAACATTCTTAAGATCCCTGTCACTGACCTTCCTAAAATGTCTAAAATTATTCTAATCCACTGGAAAGCCCCAACATACCCCTTTATCAAAGTCAACACTGATGGGTCTTTCACTGATAGGGATGCTGGTTGTGGGGGTGTCTTTAGAAATCATAATGGAAATTGCATCTGTTTCTTCCACACTCCCATTATTGCTGAAGATGCTCTGGTCTCTGAACTAGTTGCTGTTTTTTGGGCCCTGGAGATTGCAATTTCATTTCAGTGGTATTCTTTAATTGTGGAAAGTGATTCAGCATGTCTTTTACAGTATATGCAGGAGACCTCTCACCCACCTTGGCACCATTCCATATGGATAAACAAAATTAAAGCTCTCTCCCAGCATTTCACCATCACATTTGAGTTCATTTTTAAAGAAGGTAATCGGCCGGCAAATTGGCTTGCCAGGAGGGCCAGAATTGCACAACAAGTTGCTGTTTCTTCTGACCCCCCACCCCAGCTACATTTTCTTTTGGAAGCAGATCGCATGAAGGCACCTCATTTCAGAGTGGTTTGACTTTCAGCATAGTGAAGGATTATTTCTCCATCAGCTTTTCCCAATGCAGGAATTGTTTTACTGTTTCCTGTTCTTTTGATTATTTTGGTTTTTTTTTTGTTTTTGGAACAGAATTGTTCTCTCAAATTTTCTTTCCTTTTTTATTTCTTGGTGTGGAGTTGTATTGAGAAGGGCTTTGCTCCCATAGTGTTGTTATTGTAACCACATCTTTAGTTTAACATGTAGGGAGCCACATGTTGCTCCTTTCCCAATATATATATATATATATATATATATATATTTATATACACATATATATTTATTTATTTATAATTTATTTAACTATTAAAAATTTTTATAGTTAAATTATATTTATAAATAATACACTATACTTAAAACATTTAAAATAAAAAAATAAAATATATTAATATAAATATATATATTTATATTTATATACCTATATCCATATTTTTATTTATAATTTACTTAAATATTAAATATAAATGATCAATCATTGACCTAATGCCCAAACCATTGGCACAATAGGTCAACTTTTGACCAAAAAGTCAATTTTGGTCAAAATAGTCTATTTTTGAATTAATGACCAATTATTGACCCAATAGTCGATCTCTGACAAAAAAGTCAACTTTGGTCAAAATGGTCAATCCTTGACCCGATGACAAACTCATTAACCAAATAAGTCGACTTTTGACCAAAAAGTCAATTTTGGTCAAAATAGTCATTTTTGACTCGATGACTACACTTTGACCCAATAGGTCGACTTTTGAACAAAAGTCAACTTTGGTCAAAATGGTCAATTTTTGACACAATGACCAACCCACTGACTCAATAGATCAACTTTTTAACCAAAAAGTCATCTTCGGTCAAAATGGTTAATTCTTGACCCAATTACTAACTCATTGACCAAATAGGTCAACTTTTGACCAAAAAGTCAACTTTGGTTAAAATGGTCAATTTTTAACCCAATGACCAACCCATTGACCCAATAGGTCTACTTTTGACCAAAAAGTCATCTTTGATCAAAATGGTCAATTCTTGACCCAATTACAACCTCATTGACCAAATAGGTCAACTTTTGACCAAAAGTCAACTTTGGTCAAAATAGTCAATATCTGACCCAATGACCACCCCGTTGACCCAAACGGTTAACTTTTGACCAAAAATTCAATTTTGGTCAAAATAGGTCAACTTTTGACCAAAAAGTAATCTTTGGTCAAAATGGCAATTTCTGACCTGATGACCACCCCATTGACCCAAAGACTAACCCATTGACCCGATAGGTCGGTTTTGACCAAAAAGTAAATTTTGGTTAAAATTGTTAATTTTTGATCTAATGACCGATTATTCACTCGATAAGTTAATCTCGACCAAAAAGTCAACTTTGGTCAAAATATTCGATCCTTAACCCGATGATAAAACCCATTGACCCAATAGATCGACTTTTGACGAAATAGTCGATTTTGGTCGAAAATAGTTAATTTTTGACTCGAATGACCACCAATTGACCCAATAAGTCAAATTTTGACCAAAAAGTCAACTTTGGTCAAATGATAAGTCAACTTTTAACGATTTGACAAAAAAGTTAATTTTAGTCAAAATGGTCAACTTCTGACATAATGACCTCCCGTTGACCTGATAGCTCGACTTTTGACCAAAAATTTAATTTTGGTCAAAATAATTAATTTTTGACCTAATGACAAAAAAAGTCGATTTTTTGAATTAATGACCAATTATTGACCCAATAAGTCGATCTCGACCGAAAAGTCGACTTTGGACAAAATGGTCGATGATTGACTCAATGACGAACCCATTGCCCGATAAGTCAAATTTTGACCAAAAAGTCGATTTTGGTCAAAATAGTCGATTTTTAACCTAATGACCACCCATTGACCAAATAGGTCGACTTTTGACCAAAAAGTCGACTTTGGTCAAAATGGTCGATTTTGACCTAATGAACAACCCATTGACTAAATTGGTCGAATTTTGACGAAAAGTCAACTTTTAGGTCGAAATAGACAATTTTGGACCTAATGACCAATTGTTGACCTGATAAGTAAATCTCGACCAAAACGTTAACTTTGGTCATAATTATCGATCCTTGACCCAATAACAAACCCATTGACCCAACATATCGACCTTTGAACAAAAAGATAACTTTGGTCGAAATGGTAAATCCTTGACCCAATAACTCAACTCATAGACCCAATAAAGTCAACTTTTGACCTAATGACCACCTCATTGATCTCCAAAAGGTCGACTTTTGACCAAAAAGTCAAATTGGATCAAAATAGATCGATTCGACACTAATGACCTGAAATGTCAACTTTGGTGAAAATGGCCATTCATTCATCCAATGACCGACCCATTGACACGATTTGTTAACTTTTGACCAAAAAGTCAACTTTTGCCAAAATAGTTAATCCTTGACCCAATGACCAACCTATTGACCCAATAGGTCAACTTTTGACCAAAAAGTCGATTTTGCTCAAAATTGTCGATTTTTGATCTATCGACCACCTCATTGACCTAAATAGGTCAAATTTTGACCAAAAGACAACTTTGGTCAAAATTGTCGATCCTTAAACCAATGACCAACCCATTGATCCAATATGTCAACTTTCACCAAAAAATCAATTTTGATTAAAATAGTCAATTTTTGGCATAATGACCAATTTTTGACCAAGTAAACCAATCTCTGACCAATAAGTCAACTTTGGTCAAGATGGTTAATCTTTGACCTAATGCCCAACCCATTGACCCAATAGGTCATCTTTTGACCAAAAAAAGTCAACTTTGGTCAAAATGACCAACCCTTGACCCAATGACCAACCCATTGGCTCAATAGGTCAACATTTGACCAAAAAATCAATTTTGGTCAAACAAAATTTTTGAATTGATGACCAATTATTGACCCAATAAGTCAATCTCGACCAAATAATCGACTTTAGTCAAAATGGTCAATCCTTGATCCAATGACGAACCGCATAGACCCGATGGGTCGACTTTTGACCAAAAAGTCAATTTTGCTCAAAATAGTCAATTTTTGACTAAATAACCACCCATTGACCCAATAGGTCAAGTTTTGACCAAAGAGTCAACTTTGGTCAAAATGGATAATTTTTGACCCAATGACCAACCCATTGACCCAATAGGTCATCTTTTGACCGAAAAAGTCATCTTTCGTAAAAATGTTCAACTTCTTGATCCGATTACCAACACATTGACGAAATATGTCAACTTTTGACCAAAAGTCAACTTTGGTCAAAATGGTAAATTCGACCCGACGACCTCCCGTTGACCCGATGGGTTACTTTTGACCAAAAATTCGATCTTAGTCAAAATAGTCGATTTTTGACCTAATGACCGATTAATGACTAAATAAGTCAATCTGTGACCGAAAAGTTAATTTTGTCAAAATGATCACTCGATGACAAACACATTGACCCGACATGACAACTTTTGACCAAAAGTCGATTTTGATCGAATAATCGATTTTTGACCTAATGACCACCCATTAACTCGATAGGTCGACTTTTGACCAAAATGTCGACTTTGGTCGAAATGGTCGATTTTTGACCCGATGACCTACCCGATTGACCCGATATATCAAATTTTGACGAAAAGTTTTCTTTAGTTAAAATGGTCGAATTTTGACCCGATTACCAACTCATTGACCAAATAGATCGACTTTTGACCAAATAGTCGACTTTGGTCGAAATGGTCATTTTCGACCCGATGACCGCCTGTTGGCTCGATGGGTAAACTTTTGACAAAAAATTAATTTTGGTCAAAATAATCGATTTTTGACCTAATGACCGATTTTAGACCCGATAAATCAATATCGACCAAAAAGTCGACTATGGTCAAAATGATCAATCCTTGACCCGATGACCAGACCCATTGACCTGATAAGTCGACTTTTGACCGAAAGTCAATTTTGGTCAAAATGATCAATTTTTGACCCAACAACCAACACATTGACCCAAGAGATCAACGTTTAACCAAAAAATCAATTTTTGTCAAAATAGTTAATTTTTGACATAATGACCAATTATTAACCCAGTAAGCCAATCTCTGACCAAAAAGTCAACTTTGGTCAAAATTGTCTATCCTTGACCCAATGACCAACCCATTGATCCAGTAGGTCAACTTTTGACAAAAAGTCATCTTTGGTTAAAATGGTCAATTCCTGATCCAATAACCACCCCATTGACCCAATGGGTTAACTTTTGATAAAAAATTCGATTTTGGTCGAAATAGTCGATTTTTGACCGAATGACCGATAATTGACCCACTAAGCCGATCTTTGACCAAAAAGTCAACTTTGGTCAAAATGGTCGATCTTTGACCCGATGACAAACCCATTGACTGATAGGTGAACTTTTGACGAAAAGTCAACTTTAGTTAAAATGGTCGATTTCCGACACGATGACCGACCCATTGACCCGATAGCTTAACTTTTGACCAAAAAGTTAACTTTGGTCAAAATGGTAAAACCTTGACCCAATAACCAACCCATTGACCCAATATGTCAACCTTTGACCAAAAAGTCAATTTTGGTAAAAATAGTTAAATTTTGACCTAATGACCCCCATTAACTAAATAGGTCAACTTTTGACCAAAAAGTCAACTTTGGTCAAAATGGTCAATTTTTTACCCAATGACCAACCCGTTGGCCAAATTGGTCAAATTTTGACAAAAAAGTCAACTTTTTGGTCAAAATAGACAATTTTTGACCTAATGACCAATTATTAACCCAATAAGTAAATCTTTGACCAAAAAATCAACTTTGGTCATAATTATCAATCCTTGACCCAATAACCAACCCACTGACCCAATAGATCGACTTTTGACTAAAAAATCAATTTTGGTCAAAATAGTAAATTTTTTACATAATTACCAATTATTGACCCATTAGGTCAACTTTTGAACAAAAAAGTCAATTTTTGTCAAAATTGTCAATTTTAGATCTAATGACCACCTCATTGTCCCAAAAGGTCAACTTTTGACCAAAAGTCAAATTTGGTCAAAATGGTCAATTTCTAACACAATGACATAAATGTCAACTTTGGTGAAAATGTTCAATCCTTCATCCAATGACCAACCAATTGACCCAATTTGTTAACTTTTGACTAAAAGTCAACTTTGGCCAAATGGTTAATCCTTGATGCATTGACCAACCTATTGACCCAATAGGTCAAGTTTTGACCTAAAAGTTAATTTTGCTCAAAATTATCGATTTTTGACCTACTGACCGCCTCATTGACCTAAATAGGTCAAATTTTGACCAAAAGACAACTTTGGTCAAAATAGTCAATCCTTAACCCAATGACCAACTCAATGACCCAATAGATCAACTTTTGACCAAACAGTCAATTTTGATTAAAATACTCAATTTTGACTTAATGACGATTTTTAACCCGATAAACCAATCTTTGACCAAAAGTCGACTTTGGTTAAGATGGTTAATCTTTGACCTAATGCCCGACCCATTGACCCGATAGGTCATCCTTTGACCAAAAAGTCAACTTTGGTCAAAATGGTCAATCCTTGACCCAATGACCAACCCATTGGCCTAATAGGTCAACATTTGACCAAAAAGTCTATTTTGGTCAAAATAAACAATTCATGAATTAATGATCCAATAAGTCAATGTCTGACCAAAAAGTTAACTTTGGCCAACATGGTAAATCCTTGATCCAATAACAAACCCATTGACCTAATATGTCAACTTTTGACCAAAAAGCTAATTTTGGACAAAATAGTCAATTTTTGAATTAATGATCAATTACTGACCCAATAAGTTAATCTCTGACCAAAAAGTAAACTTTGGTTAAAATTGTCAATCATTGACCCAATGATAAACCACCTATTAACCTAATCTATTTATTTATAATTTATTTAATTATTAAATATTTTTATAATTAAATTATATTTATAAATAAAATACTATACTTAAAACATTTAAAATAAAAAAATTCTTTTAAATAAAATTCTGAGACAAAAAGCTGCCATCTCCAAATTCAAGGATGGTGATAGGAATATCAAATTCTTCCATGCTTGGATCAAATATAGGAGGAAATGTAATGCAATCCACTCCATTAGAACTGACAAGGGAATCATACTCAATAATGAGGCTGATATTGCTAATGATGTTGTCAATTACTTCCATAAGCAACTCACCTACCAACCTTGCAGCAGACCTCCTATTGATGGTAGCCTTTTCAACAAAGATTACCACTACATTAACTCTCTTGAATTAGCTGACACTCCTTCTCAAGAGGAAATTTGGATGGTAATTAATTCAATTGACAGCTCAAAGACTGCTGGGCCTGATGGATATAGTGCTGATTTCTACAAAAAGACCTGGACTACTTGAAAGCTGATGTAACTGCTGCTATCCAAAGTTTCTTCCAAGGAAATGACACCCCCCAATACTTTCATGCTTCTACTATTGTGCTTGTCCCCAAACATAATGCTCCCAAATGTTGGAATCACTACAGACCAATTAGCCTTACCACTGTAATAAGTAAAATCATCAGTAAAATCATTGTGGGTAGGTTACAACCTCATCTTGATAAAATCATCAGCCCCAATCAATCAGCTTTTGTTAAAGGAAGATCCATAGCTGATAATGCCCTCCTTGCTCAAGAACTATTGCTGGATTTGGACAGACATTGTAGGGGAGGTAACCTCATCTATAAACTTGATATTCAAAAAGCTTATGATACTATTGATTGGAATTTCATCCTTCAAGTTCTACAAGCTAGGGGATTCACATCTTCCTTCTGCTTCCTTATTAAGAGATGGCTGAAACAGAATAATCACTCTATTCTCATCAATGGACAATGCTGGGGAGATTTTAAAGCCACCAGAGGACTCAAACAAGGAGATCCACTCTCCCCCACAATTTTCATTATAGTGATGGATTATCTTTCTAGGCTATTGGAAACTCAAGTCTCATTCTACCCCTATGCAAGATATCACAGGTCAGATTTGATCATTTCCCATCTTATGTATGCTGATGATATCATGCTTTTTTCAGGGCCTCTAAATCTGTTGTTAAAAGGGTTATCAGCTGTCTCAACCAATTTCAAGAAGTTTCTGGTCTCCAATTCAATCAAACCAAATGTGAATTACTCTTCCCCAACCATACCCTACCTAATATCAACCAGTGGATTACTAGTTTCACTGGTTTCTCCAAAGCTAGCCTCCCCATGAAATACTTAGGGGTGCTCCTTACTAAAGGCAGATCCAAACAAGTCCATTTTGAAGAAATCATTGGGAAGCTAAATGCTCATCTCTCCAGCTGGACCAATTCCTTCCTTTCCTCAGGTGGCAGAATCACTCTTCTGAATAGCATGTTAACCTCTTTCCCTTCCTATATCCTTCAAATGGCAGTTATGAAGAAAAGTACCAGAATTCACATTGAAAGAATTTTTAACAGATTTCTCTGGGCTGGTCAAAGGAAGCAACTCCATTGGGCCAGCTGGCAGAAATTAGCCATGCCAAAGGAATCTGGAGGTTTAGGTTTCAAAGGTTTAAAGCACTTACAACAAGTCAATTTTTGTAAGCTTTGGATCCATTTCAGGGAACATAAATCTCTCTGGGCTCATTATATGAAAGGTAAATATTGCAGACATATACATCCTACCTCCTCTCAACTTAAACCTGGTATATCAAGAATCTGGAAGCACATGCTTCTTAATAA
>CM040431.1:91171049-91178549 GCA_022702705.1 Papilionanthe hookeriana x Papilionanthe teres
AACTTTTATTTTTAATAGATGGCCATTCAGGAGTGTCAGGTTTTGATCTATCAAACGGAATAGTGGTGATCTTCTGTACAGAAGGGGCCATCATGATGGAATGAAGAAAGGAAGTGGACCAATTTTCACCCTCCCAACAATCAGCTACCAAAAGGTTAAGGTTGCTGATAGGGGTGCTTGGTTGTAACCAGTCTTGGGGGCACCAGTGATCTAGCCAGAAATTAATGATGCCTTTACCCAAATGCCAGATATAGAGCTGTTCAGCCACCTGTCTGTTTTTTACCATAGCTTTCCAAATTTTGGAGTCCCCTAATTTAAGGGTAACCAAGGAAGGGTGGGTATGCTTACAGTATTTTTCCCATCAGGAAATTAGCCCAGAGGGAGTCCTGGGCTCTAAAATTGATCCATATCTTGCAATGCTTCACTTGAATCATTTGGTTTAAGCCTTTAAAACCCAGACCACCAGCCCATTCAGGCTTAGCCATTTTCTTCCAGGATGTTCAATGTATCTGTTTTCTTTTACCAGCCCAGAGAAAATGGTTAAAAGCCCTTTCTAATTGCACTTGGGTGCTCTTTTTCATGGTGGTCATCTGCATAAGATAGTTAGGGAGGGTAGTAAGGATGCTTTTAAGTAAGTTATGTCTTCCCCCAGTTGATAAATAAATGTGGGTCCAGTTAGAGAGATAAGTGCATATCTTGTTATGTGTATCATCAAAATGGGTCTGCTTTGTTCTGCTAATGTTGAGCTTAACCCCCAAATATTTGATAGGTAAGGTTGTGCTGGAAAAGCCAATGTGATTGAGAGCCTACTGTTTAGTGTCCTGAGACACCTTCTTAGAGAATAATATTTGACACTTAGCTTTATTAAAACTAAGGCCTGATTGTTCCTAAAAAATCTGGAGGCACTTATAAATGTAGGTCACAGCCCTTTTAGAAGCATTGGAGAAAATCATCATCTGCATATATTAGATGAGAAATAGGAATGTTGGATCTGTGATAATATCTAACCTGCTGATGATTATTTTGCAAATGATTAAGCATTGAGGAGAAGTGGTCCATGGCAAGAATAAAGAGAGTGGGGAAAGGGGGTCCCCCTGCTTAAGGCCCCTGGTAGCGAGAAAAGGGCCCTAGCTGGAACCATTTATCAGAAGGGAGTGGAAATTATTGCTGAGCCATCTTTGAATCAAATTACAAAAACTTTCATTGAAACCCCTAGTTGACAACACCTCTAAAATGAAATCCCAGCTGATAGTATCATAAGCCTTCAAGATGTCCAATTTGTAGATTAGATTACCCCCTCTACACTGCTTGTTTAGGTTCAGGAGCAATTCTTGGGCTAACAGAACATTATCAGAAATGGACTTGCCTTTAATGAATGCTGATTGATTCAGATTGATAATTTTATTTAAATGAGGCTGAATCCTTATGATAAGGATTTTGCTAATTATCTTGCTTATAACTGAGGTAAGACTGATGGGTCTGAATTGATCCCAACTACTCAGTTCAGTGCTCTTTGAAATAAGGATAATATTGGAAGAGCGAAAGAAATAAGACATATCCTTCCCATGGAAAAAACTGATAATTACAGCAATAACCTAAGCTTTAATAACAGTCCAGGCTTTTTTGTAGAAATCAGCAGTGAAACCATCAAGTCCAGCTCGATTTAGAGTCATCGATGTTGCGGAAGGGCTTGCCAGATTTCGGCTTCGGTGGGAGGTTCGGTGAGGGATAATGAATTAATATAATGGAAATGGTCACGTAAGTCGGTGGGGGTGATCCGAACCTACCAACCGAGGGTTGGGATATCCGGTTATGAAAATACCTGATAGCACTCCTTCCAATCTCCAAATTGTTCTTCAGCCAAACCCCATCCTCATCCTTTATGTTGTGCATGATGTTGCAGCTTCTTCTATATCTGATGTAGGCATGAAAAAATTTTGTATTTTTGTCCCCCTCTGCAAAACTTTTGATAGAAGCTTTCTGTTTTAGGAACATGTCTTGAATGTCAATAGAATTGGAAAGTTTAGTTTGAGTAGCTAAAAGAAGGTCAGTGGCCTCCCCCTCAAGGCTAGCTGCTCCAATCTATTCACCTCCTCTTCGACTTCATTTCTTGCGGAAAAACATTTCCAAACTCTCTCCACCCCCATTTATTGAGAGCTTTACAGGTTTTAAGATGAAGTAGCCCCAACTTAATCCAATGGTCAGAGTGAGTCTCCCCTTGCCACAGTGATTGGATGAGAGTAACAAAGTTTGGATGGGTCGACCAGAAATTTTGGTATCTAAAGGGGGACAGGAGAAAGTTTTTGGGGAGTAGAAATAGAAAGGATGAGGGGTCGGTGGTCAGAACAAAGGAGGGGGAGGTGGGTGATAGAGGAATGTAGAAACTGGGAGTGCCAAGCTTCATTTACCAAGAATCTGTTCAACCTTTCTCAAATCTTGCTTCTCCTCTAGGTGAAAGGTGGGACCTTAAAACCAAGATCAAACAAACCTGCAGTCTGGATATTGTCACAGAAAAAGTTCATAGTGCTAAGGGTGGAGGTCCTACCCCCCAATTTCTCAGCAGAAGTGGCAATGTAATTGAAATCTCCCCCACTAGCCGAGGGAGATCAATAGAACTGCTGATAAGGTGTAAGTGATCCCAGAGACTAATTCTATCTTGTTTTCTACATCCTGCATAAATAAAAGTAGCACAAATTTTGTGTCCAGCAAAGTGTAATGAGAGGTGAGTAAATTGGTGGTGATCAATGAGAATAGACCAATTGACCTCGGCTCTCCATGAGATCCGGATTTTATTTCGATGTTAGCATAGAAAGTGAAACCGGGGAAATTTTCGAGGATTTTAGTAGAGTTTATATGAACCATAGGTTCCAAAAGCACAATACACCAAGGGGTGTGTTTCTTATTAAGATTTTTGAGTCTTCTTAGAGAGTGTGGACAAGCCACCCCTCTAATGTTCCAGCAAAGGAGGTTTATTATTTGAGATTGGAGGAGGGGGAGGGGAAAGTGATTTATGGGACCTAGATCTACTTCTCCCTCTAGTGAGGGGAGGGGGTGGGGGTGAAAATTCTCTAGGCTTGAAATTAGAAGTTTCAGCAAGTTTCTCGAGTTCAGATCTATTTTTCTTCTTCTTCTTAGAGGAGTAAATTTCTCATTCCTCCTCCAAAGAATCAGAAACAGCTCTCAGTTTGGAGGGGGAAGGGGGAAGAAAGGTTAGAGGGGGAGTGGTAGACAAAATGACTTGTGGGGTGGGGTTTTGGATAGGTAAAATTAAATTGGTTTGGGGTGGGGGATTGGGATTAAGAAAAGCAGGAATATACACTTGAGTGGGAGGAGGTCCCACTTCAGGTGGAGAGGGCATGACTGTGGGCGGATGAGGATCTAACTGAGTTGTTCCCACCTCAAAAGCTTTTTCCTGTGTAGAATCAAACCTGACATGGGCAGGAGCTCTCTTGGGGGGTGGATGAATGTACGGCTTATTTTTGAGTTAAGTGTTGTATTTTGAAAAGGGGGTCGCCTACAGAAATTTTCGGCGAATTTTAATTTAATTTAAATAAATAATTTGAAAAGTAGTATTTGATTTTAAAAATAATTTTAAATTTAAAAATTTTAAGATATGAAATCAAACCGATCTCACATCCCGAATAGTTTATATAAACGAGCGCCGCACCACAAACCGTGTATCTATCCCGAAGAATAGACACACTACTTGATAATGGGGCTCGATTAAATAAACTAGAAAGGTTTGTGACATCCGTTTGGTCCGCGAACCAATTTTATAAGTCGACAAATTCCCCGTTTGATATGAAAACATTAAACGGGGTTTATATTACTCGGGTTCTTAAAATTCCCTATAAGGGCAAGCCCCTATAGTTAATTACATCTTAAGTGACGGGAATCACCTAAGAAAACTCTCGATAATAATCGGTAGTTCCGCTCTCGAGAATTTCAAATTTTAAGTTTTCAAGGGATTGAATTTTGGAAATTCAATAGGGAATGGATCAAATTTGGAACATTATATTTTGGGAATCCAAAGGAAGAAAGGTAGGAGAAATCACAGATTCGAAGCGAACTTCGGTAATTTCCCGACTATCCTATTTGTTTGGCTTGGATTTAGGAAAGTCCTATTGTTTATTTAATGTTTTGATCTTGCCAATTTTAATTAATTAGGACTTATATTTGTATGATAAAATCATACAAATAGCCTCGAAGATGTGAGGGTTTATGTCGTACCGAACGATCACCTCAGAGTCCTAAGACCGGTTAGGGCTTAATTTACACGACATGATCATGCAAAGGCCTAACGAAGAGTTGAGGATTTATGTTGCACTAGGTAAACTACCTCGAAGTCCTATGGCTTGGTTATTTTAATTCTAAGGAAAGTTTTGCTGAAGTAGACTTAGGTTTTGTTGATGACGATGGCCGTGCTGCCCACCATGCTCCGAGCTCCTTGTTGTTGCGAGAGGTTTAGTTTTAGAAGTCATAAATCAAGAGATGAGAAAGGTGTTCGAGTTTAGAGAAAATCTTAAAATCCAAGTGTTTTTAATATTTTAATTAAACAAATCTTAAAGTTGATTATAACAACACCGGTTAAGATCCCACGAGTTCCATCCTTCCGGCATCGTTATTTTTATCGGATTCACTTAGTCCGGATGAATTTGCTAAACTCAACCGAATGAGTTCCACACTTTCATTTCGACCGTGGGAAATCCCGTTAGCAACACGTAGGTTACATCATCCGAGGTATTCCCGATCATCCAACAAGACGTTTTAATTTAGTTGTAGTTGTAGTTTTGTTGTTACGTTTGTGATTAAATTTTGAGTTGTTTTATATTTTGAAATGTTGTGGCGGTGAATTTTATCTTGCAATGACTTTTAATTTAGTTTTGGTTTCAGTTTTAGGGACTATCCTAAAGGTGTGGGTTTTCATGCAATGCTTGTTTATCATGCAAGAAAAGTAAGTGCGATGCGATTAAATAAATTGCAATAAGGTAAATTGCAATAAAATAAAAGCGTACTCGGAGGGTCTTCCCGTCATCCCAAGTCGCACTTAAAACACGGTTAGAATATTTAAGCATTTAAAACAAGTTCCTAGGTAAGGCTAAGGGAAGGGTTATGGTTTTCTACCAAGTTCCTAATCCTATAGCTAGTCATCTCCTATGACGTCTAGGTTCTTGTATTTTGGTTTGAGGACGATTTTCTTCATCAAAGAACAATTAAGTTCAATTGTTCTTATAAATATGCTATCATATCGAGGAAGTACTTAAGACGAATCTTAAACATCTTTTCAATATTTCTAGGATTGTTTTAAGTCCAAGAGAATTTAATTATACAAATGAACTAATCGTCCGGGAGTTCAAGTTTGTTGTCTTGCTCGGTGAATCTAGGACATTTGAATATCTCATGAATGAAGTAACACTTCATTTAACACTCCTTTTAAGAGTTATGACATCACGAGCTTTTGAGGGCAAATGGATGTTCAAATGAGTTATGATTTAATTTTAGTTAATGGATTTAAGTTTGGAATAGTGTTCAAGTTGTTTTAGATTTATTTTTGAATTCTTTATGTCTTAGGTGATGTTATATTTAATTTAATTTAATTTAATTTAATTTAACTTAATTTAATTTAATGTGGTTTAATTTAATTTAATTTAATTTAAGTTAATTTAATATAATATGATTTAGCTTAATTTAATTTAATTTGATTTAATTTAATTTAATTTAATTTAATTTTTAATTTGATTTAATTTAATTTAATTTAATGTGTTTTAATTTAATTTAATTTAATTTAATTTAATTTTTTAATTTTAATTTAATATTTTATTTTAAAAGGGTTTGCTTTAAATAATTTAACTTTAATTTAATTTAATGACTAAGTCTTTTAGCATTTTAAATCTTAAACTTGGATTATCATTTTAATTAGGAATTAAATATTATTGGGATGATTAATTTAGGGATTCTTAAATTAAAGAACAAATCTCTTCCTAATAATATCCCTATTTTAATAATTCCAATTTTATTATTCTTCCAAATTTAATTAATTATTTTATTAAGGTTTATTTTATTTTAATCAGAGAATCAATTTTTACAATTTTCTGATTTTTCTTTGATTTATTAGAATTATTTTAGTGGAAATGCTAGAAAATACATTTTTTTAATTTTAAAATTACCTTAGGGCTTTAAAATTTAATATCTCATCATAGAGACTTAAGAAAAATATGGGATTTGTTCCTAAGTGATTAAAATTTAAAATGTGACATTATGGTGAATTTTATTATTTTTGTGATTTTTATTATTTTTTAATTATTAAAATATTAAAATAATGCAAAAATTAACTTTTTTAGAAAATTGAAATTTTAATTTTCTTAAATTCCCCTAATATCAGAGAGGCTCCAAAACCAATTTGGTGAATTTTTGAAAATCATTTTGAAAGTTATGAATTTTTAAAGTTTAAATTGGCTAAATGGCTTAATCAACCCATTTGATAGGGCTAACCAAACCCGATTGACTTCAAACTTTTATGGTGGGTTCCTCTGATCCTAAAGGTCAGTGGAGAATTGATTTCAAGTCAATTTGATGCATGATTAGCTCCAATTAATTAAAGACCTATTTAGGGTGTTTAAGCCAATTAGGGTTATTCCAAGTGAATTAATTCAAAACCTATTTTTCCTAGGGTCCTCTCGGTCATAAGAAACATCACCAAATTTTCCTAGAATTTATTTCACAACATGCTAATTATTGGATTTAAAATACTCAAAACGAGTAACATGAATTTGAAAAATCAATAACTTCTCATAGGGATGGCCTCGACTTTGGAAAATTCAGGGAATGTTCCCAAATTCAGAGGCTTCAAAAACCCTATCGTCTCATGCCATGATGAATTTCCTATATGCATGGAGAATTAAAACAATGCAGACAGTAAATAAATCATTAAAAATAAAATACTTAATGAAATTAAATGATTTTTTTCCACATTATTCTCCTCTGTTCACTAAGCAAGAGGGTATTTTTATTTTATTTTTCTGATTTTTCTACACAAAGTTATGAATTTTCAAAGTTCTAGTAATTAAATAAATAGAAAATAGCCCTAATTTCCTACTTATCCACGCGGCGCCACGCCATCCTCGGCAGCTCCGAAAGGCCACGCGTCGTCTCCTGATTCGGCGCCGCCATCCGACTCAGCGCTCCAGGGGCCCGCGGTTCATGCACCATCGCGCTGTCCGGCTCGATCCAAACCTTCCGCTCGATACACGCTCGATCCGACGGCTCCCAGTCATCGTCTACGACTGGTGTGCACCCGTGACCGTCAACCTTCTAACCCTAATTTCTCACTCGATTCTCAACAGATTTTCGTGTTCTTATGCTGCTATGGATTCATCTTGAGGAGACGAACACATCCATACGGTAAACATGTATTTAAATTGACTCAAATTAAATGGAGAATCTTTGTAAGCTCGGGAAGAAGAGTGAGTCCATACCTTTGCTCAGAGAAGTGAAGCTTCG
>CM040431.1:91186049-91221049 GCA_022702705.1 Papilionanthe hookeriana x Papilionanthe teres
ATTAACCCAATGACCAAACCATTTACCCAATATGTCAACTTTGACCAAAAAGTCAATTTTTGACCTAATGACCAATTTTTGACCCAGTAAACCAATCTCTATTCGAAAAGTCAACTTTGGTCAAGATGGTTAATCTTTGACCTAATGCCCAACCCATTGACCCAATAGGATATCTTTTGACCAAAAAGTCAACTTTGGTCAAAATGATCAATTCTTGACCCAAAGACCAACCCATTGACCTAATATGTCAACATTTGACCAAAAAGTCAATTTCGATCAAAATAAAAATTTTTTGAATTAATGACCAATTATTGACCCAATAAGTCAATCTCTGACCAAATAGTCAACTTTAGTCAAAATGGTCAATCCTTGATCCAATGACAAACCCATAGACCCAATCGGTTAACTTTTGACCAAAAAGCTAATTTTGGTCAAAATAGTCAATTTCTTACCAAATGACCACCCATTGATCCAATAGGTCAACTTTTGACCAAAAAGTCAACTTTGGTCAAAATGAACAATTTTTGACCCAATGACCAACCCATTAACCCATTAGGTCATCTTTTGACCAAAAAGTCATCTTTGGTAAAAATGGTCAACTTCTTGATCCAATTACCAACACATTGGCTAAATATGTCAACTTTTAACCAAAAAGTCAACTTTGGTCAAAATGGTCAATTTCTAACCCAATGGCCTCCCCGTTGTCCCAATTGGTTAACTTTTGACCAAAAATTCAATCTTGGTCAAAATTGTCAATTTTTGACCTAATGACCAATTAATGACCAAATAAGTCAATCTCTGACCAAAAAGTTAATTTTTGTCAAAATAATCAATCCTTCACCCAATGACAAACACATTGACCCAACAAGATAACTTTTGACCAAAAAGTCAATTTTGGTCAAAATAATCAATTTTTGACCTAATGACCACCCATTAACCCAATAGGTCAACTTTTGACCAAAAAGTCAACTTTAGTCAAGATGGTCGATTTTTGATCCAATGACCTACCCGTTCACCCAATATATCAAATTTTGACCAAAAGTTTTCTTCGATCAAAATGGTCAAATCTTGACCCAATTACCAACTCATTGACCAAATATGTCAACTTTTGACCAAAAAGTCAACTTTGGTCAAAATAGTCAATTTCTGACCCAATGCCACCCCGTTGACCTAATGGGTAAACTTTTGACAAAAAATTTAATTTTGGTTAAAATAATCAATTTTTGACCTATTGACCAATTTTAGACCCAATAAGTCAATATCTAACCAAAAAGTCAACTATGGTCAAAATGATCAATCCTTTACACAATGACCAACCCATTGACCCAATAGGTCAACTTTTGACCAAAAAGTTAACTTTGGTTAAAATGATCAATTTTTGACCCAACGACCAACACATTGATCCAGTAGGTCAACGTTTGACCAAAAAATCAATTTTGGTCAAAATAGTCAATTTTTGACCAAATGACCAATTATTAACCCGATGAAGCCGATCTCGACCAAAAAGTCGACTTTGGTCAATATGATCTATCCTTGACCCGATGACCAACCCATTGACCCGAGTAGTCGACTTTTGACAAAAAGTCATCTTTGGTCAAAATGGTCAATTCCTGATCCAATGACCACCGCATTGACCCAATGGGTTAACTTTTGACAAAAAAATCAATTTAGGTCAAAATAGTCGATTTTCGACCAAATGACCGATAATTGACCCAATAAGCCGATCTCCGACCAAAAGTCAATTTTGGTCAAAATAATCAATCTTTGACCCAATGACAAACTCATTGACCCGATAGGTGAACTTTTGACCAAAAAGTCAACTTTAGTTAAAATGGTCGATTTCAGACCCGATGACCAACCCATTGACCCAATAGGTTAACTTTTGACCAAAAAGTCAACTTTGGTCAAAATGGTCAATTTTTGACCCAATGACCAACCCATTGACCCAATAGGTCAACTTTTCACCAAAAAGTCAATTTTGGTCAAAATAGTTAAATTTTGACCTAATGAACTCCCATTGACCAAATAGGTCAACTTTTGACCAAAAAGTCAACTTCGGTCAAAATGGTTAATTTTTGACCCAATGACCAACCCACTGGCCGAATTAGTCAAATTTTGACCAAAAAGACAACCTTTAGGTCAAAACAGACAATTTTTGACCTAATAAAAAATTATTAACCCAATAAGTAAATCTTTGACCAAAAAGTCAACTTTGGTCATTATTGTCAATCCTTGACCCAATAACCAACCCACTGACCCAATAGATCAACTTTTGACTAAAAGTCAGTTTTGGTCAAAATAGTAAATTTTTTACATAATTACCAATTATTGACCCATTAGGTCAACTTTTGAACAAAAAAGTCAATTTTGGTCAAAATTGTTAATTTTCGACCTAATAACCACCTCATTGACCCAAAAGGCCAACTTTTGACAAAAAGTCAAATTTGGTCAAAATGGTCAATTTCTGACACAATGACCTAAATGTCAACTTTGGTGAAAATGTTCAATCCTTCATCCAATGACCGACCAATTGATCCAATTTGTTAACTTTTGACTAAACAGTCAACTTTGGCCAAAATGGTTAATCCTTAACCCAATGACCAACCTATTGACCCAATAGGTCATCTTTTGACCAAAAAGTCAATTTCGCTAAAATTGTCTATTTTTGACCTACTGATCGCCTCATTGACCTAAATATGTCAAATTTTGACCAAAAGACAACTTTGGTCAAAATAGTCAATCCTTAACCCAATGACCAACTCATTGACCCAATAGGTCAAATTTTGACCAAAAAGTCAATTTTGATTAAAATAGTCCATTTTTGACTTAATGATTAATTTTTGACCCAATAAACCAATCTCTAACCAAAAAGTTAACTTTGGTCAAGATGGTTAATCTTTGACCTAATGCCCAACCCATTGACCCAATAGGTCATCTTTTGACCAAAAAGTCAACTTTAGTTAAAATGGTCAATCCTTGACCCAATGACCAACTCATTGGCCTAATAAGTCAACATTTGACCAAAAAGTCAATTTTTGTCAAAATAAATATTTTTAAATTAATGACCCAATAAGTCAATCTCTGACAAAAAAGTTAACTTTGGTTAAAATGGTCAATCCTTGATCCAATGACAAACCCATCGACCCAATAGGTCAACTTTTGTCCAAAAAGTCAATTTTGGTCAAAAGAGTCAATTTTTGAATTAATGACCATTTATTGACCCAAAAAGTTAATCTTTGACCAAAAAGTGAACTTTGGTCAAAATGGTCAATTCTTGACCTAATGATAAACCCTTTGACCTAATATTTTTATTTATAATTTATATAATTATAAAATATTTTCATAATTAAATTATATTTATAAATAATATACTATACTTAAAACATTTAAAATAAAAAAATACTATTTTACATATATATATGTATATATATATATATATTTATATATACATATATTTATATTTTATAAATAATATCCTATACTTAAAATATTTAAGATAAAAGAATAATATATATATATATATATATATATATATATATATATATATATATATATATATATATATTAACGGAACAAAAAATTCATTCAAATTGAAGTTAAGTACATCCGATAAAAGGGAAATTCAAACAGATCCCAAAAGTAAAAGCCTTAGTGGCTCAAAAGGTGTTACAAAAAAAGTGATATTGTTAGTAGAGGCAGCATTTTTAGCTAACCGGTTAGCAGAGTCGGTTAGCCTCTCTATAAGTGTGAGTCCATTTAAGTTGTATAAAATGCGAGCAAGTAGGGAAAGTCCCGAGGAAGTACACCAAATTCCAAAGGGGCGGCATTGCCATTCACAATGTCAATAACCCGTTGAGAATCAGATTTAATCCATACATGAGATAGTTTAAGAGCTTTGGCGATGGCTAATGCCCGAATGCTGCCCATAGTTCGGATTCCAAGGTCGAAGAGGAATTAAGAGGAGACCGAAAAAACCACAAGAGGTGGCCGAAGCTGTTCCTGCAGTCGCACCCATACCAGCAGTGATTTAGTGAAACTCCCATCAATATTAATTTTAATCCGGGGTTGAGGAGGTAAAGACCAATGCAGCGAGCACAACCTTTCTCTTAGGTGAGGTAAGTAAAAGTGGATTTTTGTCGATATAGTCTGCAGACAATTGGCCGCGATAGACCGAGTAGATATCTGTATTACCCTTGTATTTAGTAGAGTTCCTAGCCATCCAGAGAAACCACCAAATAACTAAGGGAATGAAGAACTCCTTCGAGTAGCCTCCAATCCTCCCGAGCAAGTTTCCACATCGATCCGATCATAGTTGTGATTTATTATCTCGTCTATGGACAATGACATCGATCCGGCACTGTTTGGTAAAAGAGCAGTGAAGGAACACATGATTATAGGTCTCCTCCTGGGAATTACAAAGCCAACATTTAGAAGCAGATTTGAGACCTTTGAGCTTCGGGATATCGGCTAGTGGCGGAAATTTATGAAACGATCTCCAACGAGAAAAAGGACATGGAGGGGAAAGGTGCTTATGCCAAATCTTTTCTCCCCAAACAATATTATGCCAATCAAAAAAAGATTGATGAATGGCCCCATTTAGGGAGAGAGTATTAGCACATTTAATGTGGAGTTTATCAGTGTCTGGTATCATCGATGGGTATAGCTAGAATCTTTTGAACAGGTATCCTCATCTAAAACATCCCTCGGTGAATTAGCATTCCAATGGCCCCGATTCCAAAATTCGAAGCAACAGTGAGGTGAGGGTTGAATTGTGAAGAGCAAGGAATTGGCCCATCAGAGCGACCAATTGTCAAGGAAGAAGTGAACATTGCCAGCACTAATTTCCCGGGATATGAATTGATTGGCAGTCTCCCTAGCCTTCAACAACGTTTTCCAGTGCTTGGAGTCTCCCAATTTGGCTTGAACAGCATTTGCATGAAATTTCTTACAATATTTTTCCTTGAGGAATCTGGCCCACATAGTATCTTGTTTCATAAATTTGATCCATTGCTTACAATGAAATAGATGGCTCATTTGTTTAAAGCTTTTAAATCCTGACCAGTACGAGCTTTAGTCGGTTTGCATATTTTATTCCACACAGTCCAATGAGGTTGCTTGTATTGGCCATCCCAGAGAAGTCCTTTTCATATTAACCATTTGCATTGTGTAAAGAGGAAATGTAGATAGGATGCTCTTGAGTAAAGTCAGTCTACCTCCATTGGATAAGAATTTGTTTGTCCAGCAAGTAATAGAAGAAGATATCTTATTAATGACCTCATCATATTGTGATTGCCTCCTTCTACCTTTGGTTAGTTGCACCCCGAAATATTTAAGGGGAAGGACAAGACAGAGTGAACCCGATCAAATCCTTTAACCAAATGGTATGCTTGTAGTTCTTGCCTGCCAAGAATTGGCACTTCTTCTCATTTAAGTGCAGACCGGCCACTTTGGATATGTGCTCCATTATTAGTAAAATTTTCCTCACTGCTTGCTTACTGCCATTTGTGAAAGAATAGCATCATCAGCATATGCCAGATGGCTGATTATGTGGGAGGCATTGTGTTTGTAATGCAGATAAGGATATCTTTGATGGGCAGCTTTCAGAATTCTGGAGAAATAATCAAAGACCAGGATAAAGATTGTGGGTGATAAGGGGTCACCTTGCTTCAACCCTCTCCCAGCAGTGAAGAAGCCATTGCTCTTCCCATTTACAAGAACACTATACTAGGCTCCAGAAATCCATCTCTGAATAAGATTACAAAAAGAAGGATGAAAACCTCTAGCCTTAAGAACTTGTTCAACAAAATGCCAACTGATTGAGTCATATGCCTTTCTCAAATCTAATTTAAAGATGAGATTATGACCTCTACAACCGTTATCAAGATCAAGGAGCAATTCCTGAGCCAGTAAGCAGTTATCAGTGAAATTTCTACCTTGCACAAAAGCTGACTGGTTAGGACTAATTAGTTGATTAAGGTGAGGTTGTAGCCTTTTAACAATTATCTTGCTAATAATTTTGGTAAAGGTGCTGGTAAGACTTATAGGTCGAAAATCAGACCAATTTGATTTTTGGTTATCCTTGGGTATCAGAATGATGCTGGTAGCTGCAAAATACCTGGGAATATCTGCTCCAGCAAAGAAAGACTGAACAACATTTATCACATCAGGACCCACAATATCCCAAGCTGTTAAATAAAAAGTAGAAGTGAATCCATCTGGTCCTGCAGTTTTATTTCCATCAAGACTTTTAAGCAAGGATTTCAGCTTCATCAGGTAACGTGGTAAGATTTAGTTGCTGTACATAATGGACATCTTCACTGAACACTTCAGAATTGAAAGAGTTAGGACAAGAAGGTTGAGCAGCTATTTGTGAAGTAAAATACCTCACAGCACTTTTGGAGATTAAATGAGGGTCAGAGATCCAACTGCCATCTAGCTCTTTGATTTTGAGAATAGCATTTATCTGCCTTTTGTATTTGATCATAGCATGGAAAAACATTGTATTTCTGTCTCCATATAGATATTTATTGACAACAGCTTTTTGTTTCAAGAAGAGTTCTTCCCTTTCCAAAGCAAGTAGCAAATGGTTTTGTGCATTGATCAATTCCTATGTGTGAGCCTTTCCCAGATCTTGTACAGCTTCCAAATCTTGAACTTTTGCATCAGCTTCTTCCACCTGCTGAAAGAAATTACCAAAACACTGTTTATTCCAACATCTTAAATGATAAGCCACAGATTTCTGAAGTTTCCAGAGTTTAGCCATATAATTAGAGCAAGTACTGTATGGAGTGATCCAGGCAGATTTAACCACCTCCAGGAAATTGGGATGCAAAGTCCAGGCATTAAAAAAATCTAAAGTTGGAAGGACCAGTACTATGGCAAAAAGAAATCTGAATTAAGAGTGGGGAGTGATCAGATGTAGTTCTGTGTAGATGTTGAACCTGTGTAATAGGGAAAGTATTCATCAAGGAGTCATTAAATAGCATTTTGTCAAGCCTTTCCAGTAGATTGCCTCTCTGTCAGGTGAAAGGTGAACCAAAGAAACCCAGGTAAAAAAGACCTGCCCTGGTGATATTTTGAGAGAAGGTGAGCATGGACTGAAGATCTGGGGTTCTACCACCCAACTTCTCACTAGGATCTCTTATACAATTAAAATCTCCACCTACTAACCAATTAGTAGTAATACTATTACTAATACTACTCAACTCAGACCAAAGGTCACTTCTATCATGAGGAGAACTTCCAGCATAAACAAAGGTGCAAAAACCAGAAAACTGATCTGAACCAAACTGCAGGTGCAAGAATTGATAGTTGTCAACAACTATAGAGCATTTCAATTCCATCCTACTGAATAACCAGATTTTGTTATTACAATTAGTGTGGAAGTGATAGCCAGGGAATTTTTTTGTAAACTTTTGGATATTTTTCTTAACCATAGGTTCTAAAAGTGCAATCAACCACAGCTTGTGAGTCCTGGTAAGATGAAAGATTCTATTAAGGGTGCGAGGACTACCCACACCCCTAACATTCCAGCATAAGAGATTAATCATGATGGAAAGCTTTACCTGCCCTAGTGAGCCTAGGGCCAGTAGAGCTGTCTAACCCAATTATGTTTGATGGAGATAAGTTTTGCAGTTCCAAAGTTTCCTTCCTTCTTCTTCTACTTTTCTGTACAGACCATGTTTCCTCCACATTTGTTGCCATTCCAGCTAAGACAGATGGAAGAGATATCTCATTGGAAGGGTCAGATGGAGTAATAAAGGTGTCACCAGCTGCTGAGCTAAGGGGTAGGGATTCCCTTACCAGGGGGTCTCTATCCTGACCATTCAGGGTTGGTGTTAAATCATCTTCATCAGATGGATCTCTAATATCAATTGCTTGGGAAGAAATTGGTTCAAACTGAATTGCTGGTGGGATTGGTTCAGTAATTAGAGTAGAGATTGGAGCCTGAGCTTCAGCAGCCATCTGTTGCTGAACAACTTCAACACTGTGGTGGCCTTTGACACATTCAATTTGGACAATCCTATTATGAAGTTCAGGATTTGGGATACTACCTTCCAGATTCTGCTTAGGAGCTTGATTTGACTGAATTGTGATTGTACCCACATGATCTACATTCAGAGCACCTATTGAAGTGCCTGTATTTTGTCTTTGTGCCTGATTAGAGTTAAGTGTCACAGAAGCAGTTTGATCTGCCTAGTTCTTACCTTTGACATTATAAGGCCTTAATTCTGGATGGATTCTAAAGCATTGTTCCATTGTATGGCCAAAGATATGACAATTTTTACAATAAAGTGGTTGATACTCCATCACAATAGGCTGCCAATACCCATTGTTAGCAGTCCCCAGCCAAACTCCATCCAAGTAAGGTTGTGTGATGTCCCTTTCTACTAAAAATCTAGCCTTTGAGATTCTTGTTACATTGGCAGAAGGTATATCCAACTTTAGAGGCCTACCCATGGAATCAGCAATGTCATAGATGATTTTATGAGTGTTGAAAGGTAACTTCAGGTTTGGGAGGCTGAACCAAACAGGAACAATTTGTGGTTCCTTTGAAGGATCACAATCCAAAGTCCACTTGAGTAGTTTCATAGGCTTTCCATCAATCATAATCACCTTCTTAGAGAAAATATGGGCGTAGTCTTCCTCCAACGAAAGTTGCAGCATGATGTATCTACTATCAAAGACACCTATTTTCCAACTTCCCAAAAGTTTAAAATCATCCACTGCCTTCGTAAGAATGTCCAGCTTGGGGTGTCCAAACTGAAATTTACCCACCAATGTGAATTTATACGGTTCAGAGAGTTTGGCCATTTCCTCCTCGGTGAAGATCAAAGCAAGTTTGCCGGCTTTTTGGTGCGAGCGTCCGATGAACTCACATTCAACTTTGCCTTCGATGGCATCATGGTAGAGTCAGGGAAAGACCGGTTTATCTCCCAAAGTGGTACCCCCTTCCTTTCTCACTATAACTTCGGCAAATGTTCCTCTTCCCAAAAAGTTGGGGTCTGATTTAATGAGATCAGTAGCCATACCCAATGTAACAGTAAAAAACCTCCAAAATTCAAAAAGAGCAAACCCGGGAAGAGCCAAATGGCTTCCCAAGTCAATGAAACAGAAAGGGAAAGGAAATAAAACACTTGCGGCCACCAAAACAGGTCTCCACCTCCACAAGAAGATGCGACTAGCTAGCAACCCTGTTACCACGTCCATGGAAACCCTAACGAGCATCCTTAGCCTCCAACATCTTTTTTTATATTATATATATATATATATATATTTATATATTTATATATACCTATATATATATTTATTTATAATTTAATAAACTATTAAATATTTTTATAATTAAATTATATTTATAAATAATAAACCATACTTAAAACATTTAAAATAAAAAAATAATTATATATATATATATATATATATATAATTTCTTTAACATTTAGATATTTTTATAATTAAATTATATTTATAAATAATATACTATACTTAAAATATTTAAAATTAAAAAATAATATTAAATGAATTTATATATACATACATATATATATATATATATATATATATATATATATATATATATATTTATACACATACCTATATATATATATATTTTTTAATTTATTATTTTTTTAATTATTAAATATTTTTATAATTAAATTGTATTTATAAATAATATGCTATACTTAAAATATTTAAAATAAAAAAATAATATTAGATAAATTTATATATATATATATATATATATATATATATTTATAATTTTTTTAACTATTTAATATTTTTATAATTAAATTACATAAAAAAATAATAAATTATACATAAAATATTTAAAATAAAAAAATAATATATATATATATATATATATATATATATATATATATATATATATATATATATATATATATATATATATATTTATATATACACATATATATTTATTTATTTATAATTTATTTAACTATTTAATATTATTATAATTAAATTAAATTTATAAATAATATACCATACTTGAAATATTTAAAATAAAAAAAAATAATATATATATATATATATATATATATATATATATATATATATATATATATATATATATATATATATGCTTATATTTATATATACCTATATATATTTTTATTTGTAATTTATTTATTTATCAAATATTTTTATAATTAAATTATCTTTATAAATAATATACTATACTTAAAAAATTTAAAATAAAAAATAATATTATATATATATATATATATATATATATATATATATATATATATATATATATATATATATATATATATATATATATATATATATTTATAATTTATTTAATTATTAAATATTTTTATAATAAAATTAAATTTATAAATTATATAATATACTTAAAATATTTAAAATAAAATATATATATATATATATATATAGATATATATATTTATTTATTTGTTTGTTTATTTATTTTTATATATTTGTTTATATATATATATATATATATATATATATATATATATATATATATATATATATATATATATATATATATATATATATATATATATTTGTTTATTTATTAATTAATTATTTTATTTATAATATATATATATATATTTGTTTATTTATTTTATTATTTATAATTTTTTAAATATTAAATATTTTTATAATTAAATTAAATTTTAAAATAATATACTATACTTAAAATATTTAAAGTAAAAAAATAATATTATATAAATTTATATATATATATATATATATATATATATATATATATATATATATATATATATATATATATATATATATATATATATATATATATATATATATATTTGGTGAAGGAGTAGCTCTTGGCTCCCTACAGGTTAAATAAAGAAGTGGGTTACAAAATAAAAGTAGAGGGGATCCCCATCTAATCAAAACACAAAATACACATTAAAGGTCTTATGGGTTTCCCAATCTCAATACAACTCCACCTAAAAACAAATGAACAAAGATGAGACACAAATAAAAGTAAGATAGTTACATAGGCCAGTATACCAAAGAAAAACAAGAGAAAAAAAAGTCAAGTCTCAAGGCCCCATATAAATCCTGAGAGAGTTGTAGAGTTCTGATGTGGCTGCAGGTGGATAAAGCAAGCAGGTCCAGTGCCAACATCAACAAACAGGTCCAGACCAAATATCAGTAGATAAAAATGTGTATGTGTGTATGTAACTAAAAGTGAACTTGGTCAAAACACCACAATCACAGAGAAGAGTCTCCCAAATACCAAGTTAGCATAACTCAAAATAAGGCAAATGACTCCACTCTAAGGTGAGGGAGTCTCAGTTTATCTCCAACAATTAGTACTTTAAGTTCAGGTGGGGGGGGCAAGAGACACCAACACCTGCTGAGATTTAGCACCAATATATGCCAGCCAATGAGCATCTTTGTTCCCCTCCCTTAGTATTGAGGAGATGGTTAACTGAGGGGATTTAAGATAGTTAATCTGCTTTTTCCAGTAGTTATGAAGCCAAGTTGAAGAACTTTCCTGATTCAGGTTATTTAGGAGTACAATGGAATCAACTTCTAACCAGATATTGGGCCAGTTTGCAACCTTGGCTCGTTGTAAAGCATACATCACAACAATTAGTTCAGCTTCAAGTGCATCATGTGCAATCACGGGGGCATGGAAAAATAATAGCAGTTGCCATGGTGGTTTCTAAAAATTCCCCCAACTCCAGATCCTTCATTTGAGAAGATTCCATCAGTATTAATCTTAATAGTTGGAATTATAGGGGGATCCCATCTAACCAGTTTTACCTTAGTGCCAGCTGAGGTTGGGAGATCAATGTGGAGAGTATTGGGAAAATTTTTATATACAGTGATCTTGTGCAGGTAGGCTTTGCAATTACCTACCACTTTGGCCACAGTAGCAGTAGTCCCCTCAAATTTAGCATTATTTCTAGCCATCCATAAGAACCAAATGACAATGAGGTGAATAGTTTGGATTTTACGGATTCCGCTGACCCTTCCAACCATTATGAAAATCTTCCCAGTGACAATGTAACTTATCCCAGCTGAGGGTTAGTTGCAGCCATACTGTTTTAGAGAAAGGACAGCTAAAAAATAGATGTGGGATAGACTCTTCTGAGTATTACACATCACACATTTAGAAGGGCCCCTGAGACCTTTTAGTTTAAGGATGTCATCTATAGGTATTATACCATGAAAAGTTCTCCAGCACATGAATGACATCGATGGAGACAGGAACTTGCTCCAGATGGTAGTTCCCCAGGGTACTGGGGTCCAGTTGTACAAATTTCTGTAAATGGCTTTAGTGGTGCTCTGGGTATGGTGGGTGAGCCAGTTAACTTTATCTGGAGCATTTCTGTTGAATTTAATTGTAGAAATCTGATAGGCAGAGTGGTCCTGGAGTATGGCTTTAAGATGTGGGAGTGAACAGTTATGCCCATCCCAAAACTCAGCAACCTTGGATGACTGATCAACAGGATTCCCCCTAGCAATTAACCAATCCTTAGGGCACCAATAATCCAACCAGAAATTAACTTCCCCCTTCCCCAAGTCCCAGATAAACAAGTCTTCAGCAGTTTGTCTTATTTTGAGCAAGCTTACCCAAAGTCTAGAATCTCCAAGTTTTCTGACCACCTGAGAAGGGTGCAAGGATCTGCAGTACTTACCTTTCATATATTTGGCCCATAGTGAGGTTTGTGCTCAAAAATGGATCCACAATTTGCAAAGATTAATCTGTTGGATATGAGGGATTCCTTTAAATCCAATACCACCAGCCATGGCTGGTTTGGTAACTTTTTGCCATGAAGTCCAATGCAATTATTGTCTCTGACCTGACCAAAGGAATCTGTTGAAAGCCCTTTCCATCTGCAATTGGGTGCTTTTCTTCATTGTGATCATTTGTAGAAGGTAAGAGGGAAGGTGGTAAGTATGCTCTTAAGGAGTGTGATTCTACCTCCATTAGAGAGAAAGGAATTAGTCCAGCAGCTCAGTTGGGAGTTAATCTTGGTGAGGATTTCATCAAATTGGATTTGTTTAGCTCTTCCCATAATAAGATAGGCCCCAAGATATTTAATTGGAGGAGTACTGCAGGTAAAACCAGTATAATCCAAGATCCAGTGCTTGATATGGATAGGTGTCAGTTTAGAGAACACTAGCTGACATTTTTCAGGATTAAAAATCATTCCTGATTGGTTTTGGAAGGAGTTCAGGTAGTGTTTCAGCTTTTTCACAGTAGATTTATGGGCACTAGAGAAGATCATGATGTCATCTGCATAAATGAGGTGAGTGATAGCAATATTAGATCTGTGATGGTACCTGGCAAAGCTTTTATTCAGAATGGCATTGTCAATCATCCTGGAGAAGTAATCCACTGCTAAGATAAAGATGGTTGGAGACAATGGGTCTCCCTGTTTTAGACCTCTAGTTGCTTTGAAATTACCTCTAGCTTGTCCATTGATCAGAATAGAGTGTTTATTAGTGTTCAGCCACCTGTTGATAATATTGCAAAAATGGGGCTTGAAACCTCTAGCAGCCAAAACTTCAGTGATGAATTCCCAATTTATAATATCATTGGCTTTTTGAATATCTAATTTGTAAATAAGATTTCCCCCTATTGATTTTATACAAATCTAACAATAGTTCCTGAGCAAGAAGTACATTGTCAGTAATAGATCTTCCTTTAACAAAGGCTGATTGATTCAAATAGATCAGTTTATCAAGGTGTGGTTGAAGTCTCCCCACAATAATTTTGCTGATAGTCTTACTGATCACAGAGGTGAGGCAAATGGGTCGGAAATGGTCTCATCTTTGTAGAATTGATATTTTAGACACCAACACAAAATTGGAAGTACTGAAGTAGCTTGGGAGGGGTTGACCATGGAAATAACTTTGAATTGCAGCAATAACATCCCCACCAATCATCTTCCAAGCTTTCTTATAAAAGTCTGCAGTATAGCCATCAGGCCTTGCAGTTTTAGAACTATCAACTGAGTCTAAAGCATTCCAGATTTCCACTTTTGATGGGATTTCAGTAAGCTCTAATTCACTGGTATACTGGAAAATGTCTTGGAAAAGGGATCCATCAATTTGCGTTCTGTTCATTGGAGGATGGTTAAGTAGTCTTTCAAAGTGTTTAACTGCATCTATGCCAATCTCATTGTCATCCTGTAGTTTCGTTGCCCTCATCGAGTAGATGGAGTGAATGTTATTACATTTCCTTCTATATTTAATACATGCATGATAAAATTGAGTATTCCTATCACCATTTATAAAGTGGCTCAATGCAGCTTTCTGTTTTAGATACTGTTCCAATTTATTAATAGCAATCAACAAGTTTGTTTGTGCAGTATAAAACTGATCCTCAGTGACAATTCAAGATTGAACATTGGTCTCCATCCTGTTAGTCTCCTTTTCAGCCTCCTGGACAGCAGCAGAAAGATCACCAATAGAATTCCAACTCCATTTTCTAAGAGCATTACTAAGTTTATTCTGCAACATGCTTAACTTGGAAAAAGGGTCTGGGTGATCAGCATTGCACCAGTTATCCTGGACAATCTTATCAAACTCAGCATAGGTGGACCAGACATTTAGATATCTGAAAGGAGGGGGAGTATTAGTATAGTTGGGAGTGGTAATGGAAATTAGGAGGGGCCTGTGGTCAGAGCCAGCAAAACTAAGGTGGGTCACATAGATGAGAAGCTAATTAGATAGCCAGTTATTGTTAACCAGAATTTTATCTAGCCTTTCCCAAATTTTACCTCTCTTCGAGGTATAGGCAGGCCCTCTAAATCTAATATCAAAAAGGTGTGCTGCTAGAATATTATCATTAAAAGTGGTTATATCAGAGAGCTTAGGAGACCCCCCCCCCAAGTTTTTCAGCAGTGGACCAATATTGTTAAAATCACCACCCACCAACCAGGGTGAGTTCAGTTGAGCACTGATGCCATGGAGATGATTCCACCAAATCAAACTAGAAGATTTGTGACATCCGTTTAGTCTGCGAACCAATTTTATAAGCCGACAAATTCCCCTGCTTAATATAAAGGAATTAAGCAGGGTTTATATTACCTAGGTTCTTAAAGTTCCCTATAAGGGCAAGCCCACTATAGTTAATTACATCTTAAATGACGGGAATCATTTAAGAAAACTCTCGATAATGATCAGTAGTTTTGCTCTCAAGAATTTCAAAGCTTAAGGTTTTCAAATGATTGAATTTTGGAATTTCAAAAGGGGTTAGCTCAAATTTGGAACGATTATTTTCAGGAGTCCGAAGGAAGAGAAGTAGGAGAAGTTGAGGATCCAAGAAGAATCTTGGCAACTTCCCAAACTATCCTATTGTTTGGCTTCAATTTGGGAATTTATTTAATGTTTCAATCTTGCCAATTTTAATTAATTAGGACTTATGTTTGTATGACATAATCATACAAATAGCCTCGAAGATGTGAGGGTTTATGTCGTACCGAACGACTACCTCGAAATCCTAAGTCCGGTTAGAGCTTAATTCACATAAAATGATTATGCAAATGCCTAACAGAAAGTTGAGGATTTATGTTGCACTAGGCAAACTACCTCGAAATCCTATGGCTTGGTTATTTAATTCTAGGAAAAGTTTAACTGATGTAGACTCGAGTTTTGCTGAAGAAGATGGTTGTGCTGCCCACCGTGCTCCAAGTTCCTTGTTGTTGCAGAGGTTTAATTTTAGAAGTCATCAAAAGTCTTAAACAGAGGTGGTACAAAGCCTTTCGAGTATTGGACTGCATCGAACTCCTTGGGGTAAGGCCTACCCGTCTAAATAGATGCTCCACTCTTGGATTGTGCTAGGGTTTCTTGCACCCGCTGCTCTACCATGTTTTTAATGTCCTTTTCGGGAATCATGCTCTGTGCAGAATCCTTCTTTGGTGGCTCGTCTCCATTGACGGATGTGATCTCTTTTTCTCCATCTGCAATATGGATGATTTCTGGGGGTGTTTCTTTCTGAGGCTGCATCTGACTTTGGAGAGTGGCTAAAGCAGTAGCCATCTCTTCCATCCTCCTTGCCATCTGGGAAATTGTGTCATCTCTTTCCCGATGCTGTGCTCTCATCACTTCCGGTTCATCTCTTTCCGCAGCTGCCGGAGCACCTTGCGAAGCTGATGATGCTCGTGTCTCAACCATATTGATCTCAGCATAATCTTCATCCATAAACTCTAATGAATCAACTTTCTTTTCCAACTTTTATCCTCTTTCTTTTGCCAACCGTCGGATATCCGTCCTTAGCTTTCCTATAGCATCCTCGAGGGGTCTCTTCCAGATGGTATCGCAGTTGTCGTGTGATGGTTGTTGAACTTCCTTTTCGGGAGTTTCTTTTATTGCAGTAGCACTTTCTTCTGATTCAGGCTCTTTGACGAGGCTTTTCTTCTCAGGACGTTGTGTTGGTCTTGGCTCGGTAATAATAGGTCGACACCATCCTTCTTGCAGCAGAAGGCCTAGGACCGGACGGTCTATCGGCTATATGCTGGTAGGTGGTGTCCTCCCTAATATGATGGCCCGATACAACAACAGGTGAACTAGCTCTCATTTTCTTTCTTGGTTTCTCTACGGAAGTGACAGGCTCTACTCGTGGTCCGAGGCGGGATCTAACTGGCACTCGTCCCATTCTTCTTAGGATTTCTGACATGGGGCATCTTTCTTTCTTTGCCAATTTTTCTATCACAGCTTATAGCCGAGCAAATGGCGTAGTCTTAACCCTTTTTCTTTTGTAGTTACTATAGTATGCAGGTTGGGGTAGTGTAGCAGCGATCCTTTGGACATCTTCTTCATCCGATGCAGTAGAGAAGGGATGAAACCTACTCTCTTCCAGCATAGGTATATACTCAGGTACTTCTTCTCTTTCCTGAGGAATTTCTTCTAGAAAAGCAACTTCAGCAGCTTTGGCTTTCTCAATCCTGGCTATCTTTCTGCTTCTATTTCTCCTTTGAGTCCGAGTTAGGGGTGCAACTCTTGAACTGTACCCAATCTCGAAAACAGATGGTATTGTAGCAAAATCTGTGCCCTCCACGGTGACAGGCTCATCGTAGACTTGGATTTCCTTCCCCTTCAGTTTGGCAGAAGCCGGGGTAGGTGCAGAGATGACTAGACCGGTGGGGGTAGAGACAATAGTCCTCCTATGAATAGCAGTACTTCTTTCAGCTGGAACCCTTTGCAGGGGAGGGAATTCTTGAGCCAACTTCAAGTTGAACTCAATTACGGGATCCTCAGTTTCTGGCACTTTGTCCATTAGTGCGAAGAGAGTGACGTCAGTGAACTTGATATCTGTGTTATCGAATCCTTGTCCAAAACGTATTATCCCATTGTCAAGCAGCTCATCCTTATAGATGGCGAAGTCCATTCCATTGGTGAAGGAGAAAATTAACTTTGGCGCAGTCATTTTCTGCAGGGTAGATTTCGAATGTCAGTCCCGAATAATGCTTTCTTTTGTCGCAAAACTTAAGATGAAAAAGAAAGAGTCCGAACACATTTTCATTTATCTTAATGTATTTATGATTTAAAAGAGTTTGTTTAATTGGTTGTTTATTAGAGGATTTGTTTATTAGGATCGAAATGTTTAAAGAACGGAGGTTTATAGAAAAAGGAAGGGACCCGGCTCGGAATTGAAAAGGGAGAGAATTTCTCGTAAGACTTCTCAACCCGAAGGACCGCTCCTAAGCTAACATTTATTAGGGATCCACCCCACCTCAGAAAAGAGGTAAAAGGATTTCAGAACCTCTCTGTTTAGGGGAGTCTAAACAGTGGCTCCTAAATCCGAGAGAAGTTGACTATACCCATTCAAGATAGAAATGAACGTAGTATGCCAACGGAAGAATGATAGTTTTGGCCCACTAGGGATATGGACTCACTATCGATTTATGAAAGCAAAACCATCTAATCAAAATGAAGAGAGGAACTATTCCCCAGCGGAGTCGCCAGAAGCTGGCGGCATATTTTTAGGTTGTGCGTTTTGAAAAGGGGGTCGCCTACAGAAGCTGTGGGCGAATTTTAAATTTTAAATTTAATTTAAATATATATATATATAATTTAGGAAGTAGTATTTGATTTTGAAAATACTTTTGAGTTTGAAAATTTTAAGATATGAAATCAAACTGATATCACATCCCAAATAGTTTATACAAACGAGCACCGCACCACAAACTGTATATCTATCCCGGAGAATAGACACACTCTGCTTGATAATGGGGCTCGGTTAAATAAACTAGAAGATTTGTAACATCCGTTTGGTACGCGAACCAACTTTATAAGCCGACGAGTTCCCACGCTTAATATAAAGAAATTAAGCGGGGTTTATATTACTGGGTTCTTAAAGTTCCCTATAAAGGCAAGCCCCTATAGTTAATTACATAGTAAATGACGGAAATCATTTAAGAAAACTCTCAATAATAATCAGTGGTTTTGCTTTCAAGAATTTCAAAGTTTAAGGTTTCAAACAAAATGGATTTTGGAAATTCAAAAGGGAATGGATCAAATTTGGAAAAGTTATTTTGGGAATTCAAAGTAAGAAAAGTAGGAGAAGCTGAGGATCCAAGAAGAATCTTGGCAACTTCCCAAACTATCCTATTGTTTGGCTTCAATTTAAGAGTATGTTTAAAGTTTCAATCCTGCCAATTTTAATTAATTAGGACTTATATTTATATGACATAATCATACAAATAGTCTCGAAGATGTGAGGGTTTATGTCGTACCAAACGACTACCTCGGAGTCCTAAGACCGGTTAGGGCTTAATTTACATAATATGATTATGCAAATGCCTAACAAAAAGTTGAGGATTTATGTTGCACTAGGCAAACTACCTCGAAATCCTATGGTTTAGTTCTTTAATTCTAAGGAAACTTTTGTTGAAGTAGACCCGAGATTTGCTGATGACGATGGCCGTGCTGCCCACTATGCTCCAAGCCTTTTGTTGTTGTCGCAGAGGTTTAGTTTTAGAAGGTGAAAATCAGGAGATGAGAGAAGTTTTTTGGTTTAGAAATCTTAAAGTCCAAATATTTTTAATATTTTAATTAAAACAAATCTTAAACTTGTTTAAACAGAACCGATCAAGATCCCACGGTTCCGTCATCCCGGCACCGTTATTTTCATCGAATTCACTTAGTTCAAATGAATTTGCTAACCTCAACTAAATGAGTTCCACACTTTCATTTAGACCGTGGAAAATCCCGTTAGCAACACGTGGGTTACATCAACCGAGGTATTCCCGATCATTCAACGAGACGTTTTAATTTAGTTGCAATTGTAGTTTTGTTATTCTATTTGTGATTAAATTTTAAGTTGTTTTATATTTTGGAATGTTGTGGCGGTAAATTTTATCTTGTGGTGACTTTTAATTTAATTTTGGTTTCAGTTTTGTGGCTATCCTAAAGGTTTCAGTTTTCATGCAACAATCTTGTTTAACATGCAAGAAAAAGTAAAGTGCAGTGCATGTAAGTAAATTGCAAAAAAGTAAATTGCAATAAAATAAAAGCGTACCTAAAGGGTCTTCCCGTCATCCTAAGCTACACTTAAAACACATATTAAGGCATTTAAATATTTACAACAAGTACCTAAGTAAAGCTAAGGGAAAGGTTTTGGTCGTCTACCAAAGTCCTAGTCCTATTGCTAATCATCTCTTATGACGTCTAGGTTCTTGTATTTTGTTTAAGGATGATTTTCTTCATTAAAGAAAAATTAAATTCAATTATTCTTCCAAAACATCCCATCATATTGAGGAAGTTTTTAGGAAGAGTCCTAAACATCTTTTCAATATTTCTGAGATTATTTTGAGTCCAAGTAAATTTAATTGCACAGGTGAATTAATCATCCAAGAGTTTAGTTAGGCTTTGTCTCTTGCTCGGTGAACTTGGGCATTTGATTACACGATGAATGAAGTGACATCTCACTTAATACTCTATTTAAGAGTTATAATAATTAAAGCCTTTAGGGGCAAGTTGGTTTGTTGAGAATTTTAATCATTCTTAATTTGAAGTTAATGGTTTAAAGTGATTTAATTATGAGGTTTTAATTAATAATTTTAAGTTTGGAATAGTGTTCAAATTATTTTTGGTTTAAATCTTTATACTTTAAGTGATCTTAATATTTTAAATTAATCTTACTTTTATTATTGAATGATGTTAATTTAATATAATTTAAATTTAATTTAATTGAATTTAACTTAATTTAATTTAATTTAAATATTTTAAATTTAATTTAACTTAATTGTTAAAATGTTAATTTAACTTAATTTTAATTTTAATTTAATTTTTACTTAATTTAATTTAATTTAATTTTAATTTAATTTTAATTTAATTTTAATTTAATTTAATTTTAATTTAATTCAATTTAATTGTTAAACCACTTAATATTTAGAGCTTTCCTTTAATTTAAGGGTTATATTATTATTATTATTTTATTTTTAATTTACTTAGTTTGGATTATCATTTTAATCTTAATTAAGAGTTAAATATTATTGAAGTGATTTATTTAGGGATTTTTTTATTAAAGAATTAATATCCTCTCAAGTTATATCCCTATTTTTAATAATTCAAATTTTCATTAATCTTCCAAAATTTAAATTGTTTAAATAATTAAAGTTTCATTTTTGGTTTATTAAAAGTGATAAATGGGTTCCTACCCTTTTAATTCTCTTTCAATCTTCTAATGAAAATTTTAAAATCAAATATTTTACCCTCCCCTTGATTAAACCTAAATGTTAATTAGGGTTAAAATCCTTTAATTACCTTTATGCCCCTTTAGGCTTATTTATTTCATAACTCACTAAATTAAGCTCAATTGAAATTGAAATTTTTATGTCACTTCACTCATATGTCAATTTGACATTAGAGGAGAAAATGTGAATTTTTCTGAATTTAATTTAATTTATATAATTATTTTAATGAAAAATAGGGATTTTCAATGGAAATTCAACAACATGACCAAGGAAAAGTTTCTATCCTTAAGAAAATTATGGGATGTTTCTAATGATCAGAGGACCAGTTGGACCAATTTTGGTTATTTTTTAAATTATATTTTTTATTTATTATAATTATTTTGAGTTTCAGAGTGTTAATTAATTATAAAATAAAATTAAAGTTGAAAAATAAATTTTATATTTTTCTTAAATCTCTTCGACCTCAAGGAGTTCAGAGAAGTAAATTTTACAATTTTCTGATTTTTGTTTGATTTATTGGAATTAATTTAGTGAAAAGGTTGGAAAATACATTTTTTAATATTAAAAATTGTTTTAAGCATTTAAAATTCAATATCATTACTTTGAGACTTGGGAAAAATATTTGGTTTGTTCCTAAGTGATTAGGAGTCAAAATATGACATTTTTATGATTTTTATTATTTTTTGTGATTTTTATTATTTTTTAATTATTTAAATATCAAAAATATCATTAAAAATGAAAATTTTTAGAAAATTCCAATTTTAATTTTTATAGACTCCTCTGATATCAGAGAGCCCACAAAACCAATTTGGTGAATTTTGAAATGTATTTTTGAAGTTATGAATTTTTAAAATTTAATTTTGATTATGTGGCTTAATTAATTCATTTAGTGGGGCTAATCATTTCCAATTGGCTTCAAATATTTTATTCAAGGTTCTCTGTATCCTAAAGATCAATGGAGAATTAATTTCAAGTTATTTTACTCTGTGGTTAACCTTAATTAATTAAAGTTAAGTTTTGAGTAATTAGGTTAATTAGGGTTATTCTTAATGAGTTAACTCAGAATATAATTATCCTAGGGTTCTCTGGTCCTAAGAAACTTCCCCAAAATTTTCTAGAATTTATTGAGTAATATGCTAATTATTGGAATTAAAATACCAAAAACAGTAACATAAACTTGAAAAATACATAACTTTCCATAGAGATGGCCTCTGACCTTGAAAAATTCAGGGAATGTTCCCAAGATCAGTGGCTTCAAAAGCCCTATGGTTTCATGCCAAGGTGAATTGTCTATGCAAATGGAGACTCAAAATACTGAAATGAGTAAATAATTAAAAATAAAATACTCATCAAAATAATTTGATTTCTTTTCCACATTATTCTCCTCTATTCACTGAGCAAGAGGGTATTTTTATTTTATTTTTATGATTTTTCTACACAAAGATATGGATTTTCTAATTTCTGGGTATTTAAATAAATCAAAAAATCCATATTTTTCTACTTATCCACGCGGCTCCGACTCATCCTCGGCAGCTCTGAAAGCCCACGCGTCGCGCTCCCATTCGACGCCGCCATCTGACTCAGCGCTCCTGGGGCCCGCGGTTCATGTAATGTCCTTCGATCCGGCGCAATCTGGACCGTCCACTCGATACACGCTCGATCGGACGGCGCCTGGTCATCGTCTACGACTGTTGTGCACCCGTGACCATAGACACTAAAACCCTAAGAACTCTCTCATTTCTCAATGGATTTTTGTGTTCTTGTGCTCTATGGATTCGTCTTAAGGAGATGAACACATCCATACGGTTTACATGCCATGAAATTAACTGAAATGAAATGGGGAATTGTTGGAAGCTCGGGAGAAAGGAATGATCCATACCTTTGCTCTGAGAAGTGTACCTTCAATCAGAGAGTTGTGTCACCTTTGATTGCACCCAAAGAAGCTCCAGATGAAGTCTCTGGCTTAGGGGAATTGTCTTGGTATGAAAGTGTCCACAGCCGATTTCAAAGCATGGAGGCTAGAGCAACTGGGTGGCCTGGAGAGGGGGCTTTCACTGGGGAACTCCTTCTCTTGGTCCTGTGCAGGTGTGGGTGAGTTTAATTTGGATTTGGTGGAGGTTTGGGAGATGTCCTGGTTTTGGGCTTGAATTTGAACTCAGAAATTGAGCTCAGCTGGGGGAAATTGGGGCTGGAATCCAATGGGGATCAAGTGCTCTATGTGTGGAGAGTGGTCTGGAACAATGTTGGTAGAGTTTCAGTAGGATTTGGTTCAGCACCTTCTTTGGCTGAGAGGTGGTGTGGTTTAAATAGAGGTGGTTAGAGGGCTTCCTAGGGGGTTTAATGGCTTGGATCAACTGCTCTGGTGAGGAGAAGAGCAGCCATGGTGGCCATTAGGCATGGGACAAGTCAGCAAGGCAGAATTCAAAAATTGGCTCACATGGTTGCTCTCGGCCTGGTAGTTTCCGGTTGTTGTGGTGGCTGGTCGGCCAGGGTCAGGTCACCCTCAAGGTCAGGGAGGTCAGGGCTGGGGTTTAGTGCAGTCAATTGGCCATGGACATGTGTAAAGGAGTTGAATTGAAATGGAATGGGGGGAAGGCTATTTTGGGTCCAAATGAGTCAACCCATGGTTTTGGGCTAGGTTCACCACCCAAGGCCTGGTTTTGGCTGAAAAGAATAACTTGGGTCAGCCAAGAGAAAATGTTGTGGTCTCCATCCATGGTGAGGTGGCTAAACTTGGTTTAATGTGTATCATGAATGGGGTTAAAAGTGTTTAAGGAAGGCTTAAGAAAGGGGCCCCTCCTCTTGCCATTAATGTCTTGGTGAGGTGGAAAGGGGCTCCCAAGGCTTGCATATGGCTTATGCATGGCTCCATGGCTCCATATGGCTTAGGGATGGCTTGGCTTGGTTTCATTAAAGTGGGTCTTAAGGATTTAGGATATTTAGGGGTAATTTGGCACATGGCTTAGTTTAGAAAAGTTTAATGATGAATTTGAAACTTAGGGAGTGATTTAAATCAAAGGGGATGATGAGGGGAAATTTCATGTGGGCTTTAGGATAGATTTTGGGCTTTTGGATTTATTTTAGATGGGCCTTTAGAAAGGTTTAAGGAGGTGGGCTTTTAGGTTTGAAAACAAATTGGTAAATGGAAGTTTTGTAAAAGATTGGACCACACAAATGTTGGGTATAGTTTAGGGATGTATCATGAGTGATCTAGAATAGGTTTGAAATAATTTGGAGTTGAATTGGGTTTAATTTGGGATTTTTTGGTAAAGGGGTCAAAGTGGGTTAAATTGGGCTAACTTGGTCTAAGGTTGGGCTAAGGTTGGATTTTATGTGAAATTAATGTTGATAAATGTTTATGGGAGTGCTACAAAGAGTTTTTAACTTTGGTTGGGCTTTGATTTTGGGATTTGGGCCCATTTGGGTTAGGTTTGGGTTTAGGCCAAAAATGGGGATTTTGGTTTTGGGTTAGGTTTGGGTGGAGTTTAGGTTCAAATTTGGGGCAAATCTTGTTAGTGTATTATTTGTGGGGATATTAGGAAGGTTTAGGAAAAGATTTGGGGTTAATTGGAGTTGAATTGGTTTAGTTTGTGCTAAGTTTAGGTCATGGGCCAAAATTGGGCTTTAGGCTTCAAATTAGAATTGGATCCAAATGTCAATCAAATTAGGCTTGGATTTGGTCTAAATTGATATTGGGGATATTGAATTGAAGTTTAGAATTGAATTGGGTCAAAGTTGAGGTCAATTGGGTTGATTTGTTTTGACAATGAGCTTACTTTGGTTAAAAATGGGTCAAATTGGGGGTTTTGGTAAAAGTGGGTTAAATTGACAAAATTTGCCTATGGTGTAGTTGAAAAAAATGAAATTGGGAAAATTTGGGATTTTTTGGAATTTTCTGGGAATTTTTTGGAATTTATGGAATTTTTTGTTAAGGAGGGCATTTTTGGGTATTTGGAGGGTATTGGGGGGATTTTTTAAAATTCTGGTATATTTGGCTAAGGATGATCAATTTGAATGGTGGGAAATGTTTAGGACTGATTTTGAGGAATTTTGGGTAATTTAGGTAATTTTGCAAATTTTGGATAGTTTCAAGGACATTTGATAAGTTTAATGGGTGTAGGGCCCCGGGGGTCAAAAATTGAAATTTTGGAAAAAATGAAGATTGATCGTTTGAGTATAATGGAATCACTTTGGTTGAGCCATGAAGCCATATTAGGCCCATAAAAGCCATGAGAGGACTCATTTAAGGCATTCACTATGTTGTTCGTAACCCTCTTAGCCAAGGGCCTAGGGGTTAAGGTCCATCCATATGAATTATCTACATGAGTCAAGAAGTCAAACTAGGTATGAATGGTTTTAGGATTTGGAATGTGTGTGAAAGTGTAATGTGTGTGCAAGTCAACCCTCACTAGACCAAGCCACCCAGAGTAGTCCTAAGGCCAAAGAGTCCTACAGGGAACTCATCTTTTAAACCTCTACATTTGATCTTAACCCTCCAAGTGACTTAGGGGTTTACAATCAAACTTATGGTGTTTGCAGGGAGTTTAAGAGGTGTTTAAATTTCTAAGTGATGGGTTCCATTTCAATTCTTCTAAGATAGTCAAAGGGAAAGCCTAAGGCTAGATCCCAAGTACTAAGGAGAGAGAAGAGAAAAGACCTCATCAAAAATGAGGTCAACAGATATCCGCAAAGCTTATGATTCTATGAGTTGGGATTTTATTTTGGGTGTTCTCAGGGCTAGGGGTTTTCCTACCCCCTTTTGTTTACTTATTTCCAACAAGCTTCATTCCAATCTTTATAGCATCCTTATTAATGGTGAGGTTCATGGCTACTTCAGTGTGGGCCGTGGGATTAAGCAGGGCGACCCTCTTTCTCCCACTATTTTCATTTTGGTTTTTTATTATTTTTCTCGTCTCTTAAATGACCTCTTCGTTCTCCATTTTGCTTCTAAATCCAGCGTGTTGGTTTCCCATTTAGCTTATGCGGATGACGTTGTCCTTTTCTCTAAAGCATCCAAGGTTTCTATTAAGAAAATTTTCCAATTTTTGGAGGACTTTCAAGCTACTTCCGGGTTACATTTCAACGCTACTAAGTGTCATTTATATTTTGGGAACTCCATCAATGGTAGGAAATCTTCCTGGGCTACTCACTACATTGGGTTTGCTATTTCCACCCTTCCCTTAAAGTATTTGGGAGTTCATTTGCTTAAGGGTAGGATGAGACAAACTCAATTTGATGAGGTTGTTGAAAAAATTAAGAACCGCATTCTTGATTGGAAAAACAAGTTCTTATCCTTTGGTGGTCGTATTACTGTCCTTAAGAGTATCCTTCAGAGCCTGGTGTTGTATGGTTTACAAGTCCTGCCCGTTAAGATTACCACTCAAAAAATTATTGAGAGATGCTTTAATAAATTTCTATGGGCGGGTACGTACTCTGGTAAAAAGTGGTGCTCTAGGAAGAAAGTATGTCAACCTACCACTGCCGGTGGTTTGGGATTCAAACAACTTCACCACATTGCTGAGATTAATTTATTCAAACATTGGCTCAATTTTCGTAAGCATGATTCGTTATGGTCTTCCTTTATGCATGATAAATATTGCAGGAATCGTCACCCTTCTCTCGTTGTCTGGAGGAAGGGTGATTCTAGAATGTGGAAGCGAATCTTATCTTGCAGGGATTGGGCTAAACACCTTATTTACTGGGACTTAGACAATGGTAACATTTCGTTTTGGCATGATACTTGATCTCCGGTTCATTTTATTCCTAGACAGGATGCTAACGATGATCTTCTTGTGTCCGATGTTTGGCGGGATCACACTTGGAATATTCCGCTTTAGCATCAACTTGTTGGGGCCGATAATGCTAGCTTTATATCTACCATCCCTTTTGACTCGACTAAGATTGACTATCCTATAACAAAATTTGCATCCAATAGGACTATCTTGAAGACGGTTTACTACCATTTACATCATTTTCAGCCAACCTCTTGGGGTAAGAACATTTGGTCACATGCTTTAACCACTTCGATGTCTTTTTTAGCCTGGAGAATTTTTCATAAGTTTTTGCCTTGCGATGATATTTTTAAGTTGAAAGGACTTAGGTTAGCTTCTAGATGTTGTTTTTGTAAGATGGAGGAAGAGTCTTTACGTCACATTTTTATTACTTGTTCTTTCTCTCGTTCTATTTGGATGAAAGGGGGTCGTTGGTTTGGCACTTATGTCCGTCCGGGTGAGGATTTTAATGACTTATGGGCTTTCGATCGCCGGCCTAATCATTTTTATTACCATCTATCCCTTTTTTATTTGCTGGTTTTTATGGATGGCACGAAATTCCATTCATCACAAATGCACTTCGGTTTCTTCCAATACTATTTTCTCCAACATTTTGGCCTATGTTAACAAGGTTTATAAGCTAAGTAATATGAAGGCTAGTTTCTTCTCGGGCATTGCACATTTTGACCACAGTGTTCATGAGACAGTTACCTCTCCGCAACTCCCTATTTTGGTGAGATGGCGGCCGCCCAATACAGGTTGGGCTAAATTTAATGTCGATGGGAGTTGGAGACCATCCCGTGCGGGGGTTGGTGGAGTTGCTCGTAATTCAGAAAAAAAAAATGTATGCTTTTCTTTTCTTCCCCTTGTATTGCGGACACTTCATTGCAGTTCGAAGCTCATGCCTTAATGTTGGCGGTCTCTATTGCGGTGCGTTTCAATTGGCATTGCGTTATTTTTAAGGTGGATTTGTCCAATTTACTTCTTACTTTAACAAATAATATATCGATACCGTGGGATATTATATATTATATAAATCGCATTAAATACATCAATTCTCATATCTCGGTCAGTTGGAATTTCATCTACAGGGAAGGAAATAGACCAGCTAATTGGTTGGCCAATCTCAGTTCATTAAGCGCTCAGATTTTGGTGGGTACTAACCCGCCCCCGGACCTATCGATTATGCTCAATGGAGATAATGTTGATATACCAATTCTTCGATTATCTTGATCTTCTTATTCTTCATTTGAGCAGTAACTGGTACTACCCCTTTGTTATATATACATACATATATATTTATAGATATTAATGTATAAATTTGTTCATAACTATATATAGATATACATATGTCAAAATATCTATATATATAAATTGTTGTTTATATATATATGAATTCTATACATACAGTTATGGTATATAAACTTATATATATTTATCTATATAATTTTATATTCAATATATTTATATATATAGCTTTATATATATATATAAATACATGCAGCAATTCTTATATGAAGCAATCTTTATATACCATGGTTTCTATTCCTTCCAGTTCATGTGTGACGTATTTTATTTTGCTATCTAAATACTATGCAAACTCTTTTATCGTTGGTCGTTTGCTTTTTGATTTCCTCCTAATTGCACAGGCTCGCACACACACACACACACACACACACACACACACACACACACACACACACACACACACACACACACACACACACACACACACACACACACACACACACACATATATATATATATATATAAACCTTACATACATATACAAACCTTATATGTATGTTTTAAGTTCAGGTTCGGTTCCATACCTGCATGTACCTAGAGCGCGCTCGAACCATTACATCATCTCCAGCGTCCTGCATGGAGGAAGTTATTACTGCATACTTGGGACCTCAGCTTCGCGGCGATATATTCTCCATCAACTCTCCATCACTCTTTTATTGCCTCTACTGAAATCCACAGAAAAAGGAGCGAGGAATATTTCTTCTTTGCTCAGTTGTTTGCTTGCTGGAGTTTTATTTCTGTGCAGCCACTTTTTAATTTGCTTGTGATATTCATAACTTGCTACCTGCTATGTTCCTTTTGATAAGAGATTAAACTTGCTGTTTTGTTATTGCTACAATGATTGCACTTTTTTTGTTTCGAGTTGTACCGTGGAGGTCGAGCCATTCTGGGCGACAATTTAAGAGCTTCACCTCCCCCCTCTTTTTGTAACATTTACATGATATCAACGCATAGGGAGCCATAAGACGCTCTTTCTTTTAAATATATATATATATATATATATATATATATATATATATATATATATATATATATATATATATATATATATATATATATATATATTTATAATTTATTTAATTATTAAATATTTTTATAATTAAATTATATTTATAAATAATATACTGTACTTAAATTATTTAAAATAAAAAAATAATATTATATAAATTTATAAAAATCGGTATATGTATATATATATATATATATATATATATATATATATATATATATATATATATATATATATATATATATATTTATATAAACATATATATTTGTTTATTTATAATTTATTTAACTATTAAAAATTTTTATAGTTAAATTATATTTATAAATAATACACTATACTTAAAATATTTAAAATAAAAAATAAAATTAAATATATATATATATATATATATATATATATATATATATATATATATATATATATATATATATATATATATATATTATATTTATATATAGCTATATATATATATATTTATTTATAATTTATTTAATTATTAATTATTTTTATAATTAAATTATATATAAAAATAATATCTTGTATTTTAAACATTAAACTATATATATATATATATATATATATATATATATATATATATATTTATTTATAATTTTCTTAACTATTAAATATTTTTATAATAAAATTAATTTTATAAATAATATACTATACATAAAACATTTAAAATAAAAAAAAATAATTTTACTTAAATATATATATATATATATATATATATATATATATATATATATATATATATATATATATATATATATATATATAAAATTTATTTGAATATTAAATATTTTTATAATTAAATTATATTTATAAATAATATACTTGTACTTAAAATATTTAAAAAAAATGATATTAAATAAATTTGTATATATATATATATATATATATATATATATATATATATATATATATATATATATATATATATATATATATATATATTTTTTTAACTATTAAATATTTTTCTAATTAAATTATATTTAAAAATAATAATATACTATACTTAAAATATATAAAATAAAAAAATAATATTATATAAATTTATATATATATATATATATATTTATATATTTATATATATACACATATATATTTATATATTTATAATTTATTTAACTATTAAATATTTTTATAATTAAATTATATTTATAAATAATATACTATACTTAAAATATATAAAACAAAAAAATAATATTAAATAAATTTATATATATATATATATATATATTTATGATTTATTTAGTTAATAAATATTTTTATAATTAAATTATATTTATAAATAATATACTGTACTTAAATTATTTAAAATAAAAAATAAATATAATATAATTATATATATATATATATATATATATATATATATATATATATATATATATATATATATATATATTTATATATACACATATATATTTATTTATTTATAATTTATTTAACTATTAAAAATTTTTATAGTTTAATTATATTTATAAATAATATACTATAATTAAAATATTTAAAATAAAAAAATTATATATATATATATATATATATATATATATATATATATATATATATATATATATATATAGTTATATATATTTTTTGATTTATAGTTTATTTAATTACTAATTATTTTTATAATTAAATTATATTTATAAATAATATACTATACTTAAAACATTTAAAATAAAAAAAATAAAATTATATAAATATAAATAAATATATGTATGTATATATATATATATATATATATATATATATATATATATATATATATATATATATATATTTATATTTATATATTTATATACCTATATCCATATTTTTATTTATAATTTACTTAAATATTAAATATAAATGATCAATCCACGACCTAATGCCCAAACCATTGGCACAATAGGTTAACTTTTGACAAAAAAGTCAATTTTGGTCAAAATAGTCTATTTTTGAATTAATGACCAATTATTGACCCAATAGTCGATCTCTGACAAAAAAGTCAACTTTGGTCAAAATGGTCAATCCTTGACCCAATGACAAACTCATTGACCAAATAGGTAAGCTTTTGACCAAAAAGTCAATTTTGGTCAAAATAGTCATTTCGACTGATGACCACCCTTTGACCCGATAGATCAACTTTTGAACAAAAAGTTAACTTTAGTCAAAATGGTCAATTTTGACAAAATGACCGACCCATCGACTCGATAGATCAACATTTTGACGAAAAAGTCATCTTCGGTCAAAATGGTTAATCTTGACCCGACTCATTGACCAAATAGAGTCGACTTTTGACCAAAAAGTCAACTTTGGTTAAAATGGTCGATTTTAATCCAATGACTAACCCATTGACCCAATTAGTCTACTTTTGACCAAAAGTCATCTTTGATCAAAATGTTCGATTCTTGACGCAATTACAACCTCATTGACCAAATAGAGTCGACTTTTGACCAAAAGTCGACTTTGGTCAAAATAGTCAATATCTGACCCAATGACCACCCCGTTGACCCAAACAGTTAACTTTTGACCAAAAATTCAATTTTGATCAAAATTGGTCAACTTTTGACCAAAAAGTAATCTTTGGCCAAAATGGCCAATTTCTGACCCAATGACCACCCCATTGACCCAATAGGTCGGTTTTTGACCAAAAAGTTAATTTTGGTTAAAATTGTTAATTTTTGATCTAATGACCAATCAATTATTCACTCAATAAGTTAATCTCTGACCAAAAAGTCAACTTTGGTCAAAATATTCAATCCTTGACCCAATGACAAACCGATTGACCGAATAAGTCAACTTTTGACCAAATAGTCAATTTTGGTCAAAATAATCAATTTTGGTCAAAATAGTCAATTTTGGTCAAAATAGTCAATTTTGGTCAAAATAGTCAATTTTTGACTGAATGACCACCAATTGACCCAATAAGTCAATTTTTGACCAAAAAGTCAACTTTGGTCAAATGATAAATGAACTTTTGTCCAAAATAGGTCAACTTTTGACCAAAAAAGTTAATTTTAGTCGAAATGGTCAACTTCTGACATAATGACCTCCCCGTTGACCCAATGGCTCAACTTCTGACAAAAAATTTAATTTTTGTTAAAATAATTAATTTTTGTCCTAATGACAAAAATAGTCAATTTTTTGAATTAATGACCAATTATTAACCCGATAAGTCAATCTCTGACCAAAAAAGTCAACTTTGGCCAAAATGGTCAATGATTGACCCAATGACAAACCCATTGCCCAATAAGTCGAATTTTGACCAAAAAGTCGATTTTGGTCAAAATAGTCGATTTCTAACCTAATGACCACCCATTGACCAAATAGGTCGACTTTTGACGAAAAAGTCGACTTTGGTCAAAATGGTCGATTTTTGACTTAATGAACGACCCATTGACTAAATTGGTCGAATTTTGACGAAAAGTCAACTTTTTAGGTCGAAATAGACAATTTTGGACCTAATGAGCAATTGTTAACCCGATAAGTAAATCTCGACCAAAGCGTCGACTTTGGTCATAATTATCGATCCTTGACCCAATGACGAACCCATTGACTCGACATATCGACCTTTGAACAAAAAGATAACTTTAGTCGAAATGGTAAATACTTGACCCAATAACCAACTCACAGACCCAATAGGTCAACTTTTGACCTAATGACCACCTCATTGACCCAAAAGGTCAACTTTTGACCAAAAAGTCAAATTGGGTCAAATGGTCAATTTCTGACATAATGACCTAAATCTCAACATTCGTGAAAATGGTCATTCATTCATCCAATGACCAACCTATTGACCCAATTTGTTAACTTTTGACTAAAAAGTCAACTTTGGCCAAAATAGTTAATCCTTGACCCCATGATCAACTGTTATTGACCCAATAGGTCAACTTTTGACCAAAAAGTCAATTTTGCTCAAAATTGTCAATTTTTGATCTACTGACTGCCTCATTGACCTAAATAGGTCAAATTTTGACCAAAAGACAACTTTGGTCAAAATTTTCAATCCTTAAACCAATGACCAACCCATTGATCCAATATGTCAACTTTCACCAAAAAGTCAATTTTGATTAAAATAGTCAGTTTTTGGCAAAATGACCAATTTTTGACCGAGTAAACCAATCTCTGACCAAGAAGTCAACTTTGGTCAAGATGGTTAATCCTTGACTTAATGCCCAACCCATTGACCCAATCGGTCATCTTTTGACCAAAAAAAGTCAACTTTGGTCAAAATGGTCAATCTTTGACCCAATGACCAACCCATTGGCCTAATAGGTCAACATTTGACCAAAAACTCAATTTGGGTCAAAATAAAAAATTTTTGAATTAATGACCAATTATTGACCCAATAAGTCAATCTCTGACCAAATAGTTAACTTTAGTCAAAATTGTCAATCCTGGATCCAAAGACGAACTCATAGACCCGATAAGTCGACTTTTGACCAAAAGCCAATTTTGGTCAAAATAATCGATTTTCGACCAAATGACCACCCATTGACCCGATAGATCGACTTTTGACCAAAATGTCGACTTTGGTCAAAATGGACGATTTTTTACCCGATGACTGACCCATTGACCCGATAGGTCATCTTTAGACCAAAAAAGTCATCTTTGGTAAAAATGTTCGACTTCTTGATCCGATTACCGACACATTGGCCAAATATGTCGACTTTTGACCAAAAGTCAACTTTGGTCAAAATGGTAAATTTCTGACCCAACGACCTCCCCGTTGACCCAATGGGTTAACTTTTGACAAAAAATTCAATCTTAGTCAAAATAGTCAATTTTTGACCTAATGACCAATTAATGACTAAATAAGTCAATCTGTGACCAAAAAGTTAATTTTTGTCAAAATGATCACTCAATGACAAACACATTGACCCAACATGATAACTTTTGACCAAAAAGTCAATTTTGGTCAAAATAGTCAAAATAGTCAATTTTTGACCTAATGACCACCCATTAACCTGATAAGTCGACTTTTGACCAAAAAATCAACTTTGGTCAAAATGGTCGATTTTCGACCCAATGACTACCAGTTGACCTGATATATCAAATTTTGACCAAAAAGTTTTTTCGGTTAAAATGGTCAAATTTTGACCCAATTACCAACTCATTAACCAAATAGGTTAACTTTTGACCAAATAGTCAACTTTGGTCAAAATGGTCAATTTCTGACCCAATGACCAGCCCATTGGCCCAATGGGTAAACTTTTGACAAAAAATTTAATTTTTTTCAAAATAATCAATTTTTGACCTAATTACCAATTTTAGACCCGATAAATCGATGTCGACCAAAAAGTCAACTATGGTCAAAATGATCAATCCTTGACCCAATGACCAACCCATTGACCCAATAGGTCAACTTTTGACCAAAAAGTCAACTTTGGTCAAAATGATCAATTTTTGACCCAACAACCAACACATTGACCCAAGAGGTCAACGTTTAACCAAAAAATTAACTTTGGTCAAAATAGTTAATTTTTGACCTAATGACCAATTATTAACCCAGTAAGCCAATCTCTGACCAAAAAGTCAACTTTGGTCAAAATGGTCTATCCTTGACCCAATGACCAACCCATTGACCGATAAGTCGACTTTTGACAAAAAGTCATCTTTGGTCAAAATGGTCGATCCTGATCCGATAACCGCCTATTGACCCGATGGGTTAACGTTTGACAAAAAATTGATCTTGGTCAAAATTGTCGATTTTGACCAAATGACCGATAATTGACCCACTAAGCCGATCTTTGACCAAAAGTCGACTTTGGTCAAAATGGTCAATCTTTGACCTAATAACAAACTCATTGACCCGATAGGTGAACCTTTGACGAAAAGTCGACTTTAGTTAAAATGGTCGATTTCCGACACAATGACCAACCCATTGACCCAATAGGTTAACTTTTGACCAAAAAGTCAACTTTGGTCAAAATGGTCAAACCTTGACCCAATAACCAACCCATTGACCTATATGTCAACCTTTGAACCAAAAGTCAATTTTGGTAAAAATAGTCAAATTTTGACCTAATGACCCCCATTAACTAAATAGGTCAACTTTTGACCAAAAAGTCAACTTTGGTCAAAATGGTCAATTTTTGACCCAATGACCAACCCGCTGGCCAAATTGGTCAAATTTTGACCAAAAAGTCAACTTTTTGGTCAAAATAGACAATTTTTGACATAATAGCCAATTATTAACCCAATAAGTAAATCTTTAACCAAAAAATCAACTTTGGTCATAAT
>CM040431.1:91226049-91251049 GCA_022702705.1 Papilionanthe hookeriana x Papilionanthe teres
AGATATAGAGCTGTTCAGCCACCTATCAGTTTTTTACCATAGCTTTCCAAATTTTGGAGTCCCCTAATTTAAGGGTAACTAAGGAAGGGTGGGTATGCTTACAGTATTTTCCCATCAGGAAATTAGCCCAGAGTGAGTCCTGGGCTCTAAAATTGATCCATAGCTTGCAATGGTTCACTTGAATCATTTGGTTTAAGCCTTTAAAACCCAGACCACCAGCCCATTCAGGCTTAGCCATTTTCTTCCAGGATGCCCAATGTATCTGTTTCGTTTTACCAGCCCAGAGAAAGTGGTTAAGAGCTTTTTCTAATTGCACTTGGGTGCTCTTTTTCATGGTGGTCATCTGCATAAGATAGTTAGGGAGGGTAGTAAGGATGCTTTTAAGTAAGTTAAGTCTTCCCCCAGATGATAAAAAAATGTGGGTCGAGTTAGAGAGATAAGTGCAGATCTTGTTATGTGTATCATCAAAATGGGTCTGCTTTGTTACGCAATGTTGAGCTGAACCCCCAAATATTTGATAGGTAAGGTTGTCTTTGGAAAAGCCGATGTGATTGAGAGCCTAACGTTTAGTGTCCTGAGACACCTTCTTAGAGAATAATATTTGACACTTAGCTCTATTAAAACTAAGGCCACACTGTTCCTGAAAAATCTGGAGGCACTTATAAATGTAGGTCGTAGCCCTTTTAGAAGCATTGGAGAAAATCATGACATCATCTGCATAAATTAGATGAGAAATAAGAATGTTGGATCTGTGATAATATCTAACCTACTGATGATTATTTTGCAAATGATTAAGCATTGAGGAGAAGTGGTCCATGGCGAGAATAAAGAGAGTGGGGGAAAGGGGTCCCCACGCTTAAGGCCCACAGTAGCGAGAAAAAGGGCCCGACTGGAACCATTTATCGAAGGGAGTGGAAATTATTCTTGAGCCATCTTTGAATCAAATTACAAAAACTTTCATTGAAACCCCTAGTTGACAACACCTCTAAAATGAAATCCAGTGATAGTATCATAAGCCTTCATGATGTCCAATTTGTAGATTAGATTACCCCCTCTACACTGCTTGTTTAGGTCCAGGAGCAATTCTTGGGCTAACGGGACATTATCGAAATGGACCTGCCTTTAATGAATGCTGATTGATTCAGATTGATAATTTTATTTAAATTAGGCTGAATCCTTATGACAGGATTTTGCTAATTATCTTGCTTATAACTGAGGTAAGAGTGATGGGTCTGAATTGATCCCAACTACTCAGTTCAGTGCTCTTTGAAATAAGGACAATATTGGAAGAGCGAAAGAAATAAGACATATCCTTCCCGTGGAAAAAACTGATAATTGCAGCAATAACCTCAGTGTTAATAACGATCCGGAGCTTTTTTGTAGAAATCGGCGAGTGAAACCATCGAGTCCGACCAATTTAGAGTCATCGATGTTGCGAGAGGGCTTGCCGAGTTTCAGCTTCAGTGGGAGGTTCGGTGAGGGATAATGAATTAATATAATGGAAATGGTCCTGTAAGCTGGTGGGGGTGATCTGAACCCTACCAACTGAGGGTTGGGATATCAGGTTATGAAAATATCTGATAGCACTCCTTCCAATCTCCAAATTGCTCTTCATCCAAACCCCATCCTCATCCTTTATGTTGTGCATGATGTTGCAGCTTCTTCTATATCTGATGTAGGCATGAAAAAATTTTGTATTTTTGTCCCCTCTGCAAAACTTTTGATAGAAGCTTTACGTTTTAGGAACATGTCTTGAATGTCGATAGAATTGGAAAGTTTAGTTTGAGCGACTAAAAGAAGGTTAGTGGCCTCCCCCTCGAGGCCAGTTTGCTCCAATCTATTCACCTCCTCTTGACTTCATTTACTGCAAAAAAAACATTTCCAAACTCTCTCCACCCCCATTTATTGAGAGCTTTACAGGTTTTAAGATGAAGTATCCCCAACTTAATCCAAGAGTCAGAGTGAGTCTCCCCTTGCCATAGTGATTGGATGAGAGTAACAAAGTTTGGATGGGTCGACCAGAAATTTTGGTATCTGAACGGGGGAAAGGAGAAAGTTTTTGGGGAGTAGAAATAGAAAGGATGAGGGGTCGGTGGTCAGAACAAAGGAGGGGGGTGGGTGATAGAGGAATGTAGAAACTGGGAGTGCCAAGCTTCATTTACCAAGAATCTGTTCAACCTTTCCCAAATCTTGCTTCTCCTCTAGGTGAAAGGTGGGACCTTAAAACCAAGATCAAACAAACCTGCAGTCTGGATATTGTCACAGAAAAAGTTCATAGTGCTAAGGGTGGAGGTCCTACCCCCCAATTTCTCAGCAGAAGTGGCAATGCAATTGAAATCTCCCCCCACTAGCCAAGGGAGATCAATAGAACTGCTGATAAGGTGTAAGTGATCCCAGAGACTGATTCTATCTTGTTTTCTACATCCTGCATAAATAAAAGTAGCACAGATTTTGTGTCCAGCAAAGTGTAATGAGAGGTGAGTAAATTGGTGGTGATCAATGAGAATAGACCAATTGACCTCAGCTCTCCATAGGATCCATATTTTATTATTGTTGTTAGCATAGAAAGTGAAACCAGGGAAATTTTTGAGGATTTTAGTAGATTTTATATGAACCATAGGTTCCAAAAGCACAATACACCAAGGGGTGTGTTTCTTATTAAGATTTTTGAGTCTTCTTAGAGAGTGTAGACAAGCCACCCCTCTAATGTTCCAGCAAAGGAGGTTTATTATTTGAGATTGGAGGAGGGGGAGGGGAAAGTGATTTATGGGACTCGGATGCGGTTCTCCCTCTAGTGAGGGGAGGGGTGGGGGTGAAAATTCTCTAGGTTTGAAATTGGAAGTTTCAGCAAGTTTCTCGAGTTCGGATCTATTTTTCTTCTTCTTCTTAGAGGAGTAAATTTCTCATTCCTCCTCCATAGAATCAGAAACAGCTTCAGTTTGGAGGGGGAAGGGGGAAGAAAGGTTAGAGGGGGAGTGGTAGACAAAATGACAGGTGGGGTGGGGTTTTGGATAGGTAAAATTAAATTGGTTTGGGGTGGGGGATTGGGATTAAGATAAGCAGGAATATACACTTGAGTGGGAGGAGGTCCCACTTCAGGTGGAGAGGGCATGTCTGTGGGGGGATGAGGATCTAACTGAGTAGTTCCCACCTCAAAAGCTTTTTCCAGTGTAGAATCAATCCTGACATGGGCAGGAGCTCTCCTGGGGGTTGGATGAAGTTTGAAGCACCTGTCTGTAGTATGCCCAAACATCCTACAGTGAGTGCACTAATAAGGTCTTTGCTGCATGACTACATAAATAAATAAATAAATAAATATATATATATATATATACAAATTTATTTATAATTTTTCTAACTATTAAATATTTTTATAATTAAATTATATTTATATATCATTTACTATACTTAAAAGATCCAAAAAAAATAATAATAATATATATATTTATAATTTTTTTAGCTATTTAATTTTTTATATTTAAATTATATTTAAAAATAATATACTATACATAAAATATTTAAAAGAAAAAGCAATATTATATTAATTTATATATATATATATATATATATATATATATATATATATATATATATATATATATACTCGTATATATATTTATTTATTTATAATTTATTTAACAATTAAATATTTTTATAGTTAAATTATATTTATAAATAATAAAATTTAGTTAAAATACTTTAAATAAAAAAATAATATTATATAAATATATATTTATATATATATTTATATATATATTTATAATTTTTTAGCTATAAAATATTTTTATAATTAAATTATATTTATAAATAATACATTATACTTAAAATATTTAAAATAAAAAATAATATAAAAATTTTTTTTATAAATATATATAAGTATATATTTACAAATACCTATTTAAATATTTTAATTTATAATTTATTTAATTATTAAATATTTTTATAATTAAATTATATTTATAAGTAATATACTATTTTTAAAATATTTAAATAAAAAAATAATATTATATAAATCTATATATATATATATATATTTATATATACCGATTCATATATTATTAATTATAATTTATTTAATTATTATATTTTTACAATTATATTATATTTATAGATAATATACTATACTTAATATATTTAAAATAAAAAAATAATATTAAATAAAATTACAAATATATATATCTTTATATATACATATATATATATATATATATATATATTTATAATTTATTTAACTATTAAATTTTTTAATAATTAAATTATATTTATAAATAATATACTACACTTAAAATATTTAAAATAAAAAATAACATTATATATATATATATATATATATATATATATATATATATATATATATATGTATATATATATATATATAACCCATAGACCCAATAGGTCAACTTTTGACCAAAAAGACAATTTTGGTCAAAATAGTCGATTTTGACCAAATGACCACCCATTGACCCAATAGGTCAACTTTTGACCAAAAAGCTAACTTTGGTCAAAATGGACATTTTTTAACCCAATGACCAACCCATTGACCCGATAGGTCATCTTTTGACCACAAAAGTCAACTTTGGTAAAAATGGTCAACTTCTTGATCCAATTACCAACACATTGGCCAAATATGTCGACTTTTAATCAAAAAGTCAACTTTGGTCAAAATGGTTAATTTCGACCCAATGACTTCAGTTAACTCGATGGGTTAACTTTTGACCAAATATTCGATCTTGGTCAAAATAGTCGATTTTGACCTAATGACCAATTAATGACCAAATAAGTCAATCTCTGACCAAAAAGTTATTTTTTGTCAAAATAATCAATCCATCACCCAATGACAAACACATTGACCCAACAAGACAACTTTTGACCAAAAAGTCAATTTTGGTCAAAATAGATAATTTTGACCTAATGACCACCCATTAACCCAATAGGTCACTTTTGACCAAAAAGTCAACTTTGGTCAAAATGGTCAATTTTTGACCCAATGACCTACCCGTTCACCCAATATATCAAATTTTGACCAAAATGTTTTCTTCAGTCAAAATGGTCAAATCTTGACCCAATTACCAACTCATTGACCAAATAGGTCAACTTTTTACCAAAAAGTCAACTTTGGTCAAAATGGTCAATTTATGACCCAATGCCACCCCATTGACCCAATGGGTAAACTTTTCACAAAAAATTTAATTTTGGTCAAAATAATCAATTTTTGACCTAATGACCAATTTCAGACCCAATAAGTCAATATCTGACCAAAAAGTCAACTATGGTCAAAATGATCAATCCTTGACCCAATAACCAACCCATTGACCCAATAGGTCAACTTTTGACCAAAAAGTCAACTTTGGTCAAAATGATCAAGTTTTGACCCAACGACCAACACATTGACCCAGTAGGTCAACGTTTGACAAAAAAATCAATTTTGGTCAAAAAAGTCAAATTTTGACCTAATGACCAATTATTAACCCAGCAAGCCAATCTCTGACCAAAAAGTCAACTTTGGTCAAAATGGTCTATCCTTAATGGTCTATCCTTGACCCAATGACCAACCCATTGACCCAGTAGGTCAACTTTTGACAAAAAGTCATCTTTGGTCAAAATGGTCAATTCCTGATCCAATGACCACCCCATTGACCCAATGGGTTAAATTTTGACAAAAAATTCAATTTTGGTCAAAATAGTCAATTTTTGACCAAATGACCAATAATTTACCCTCTAAGCCAATTTCTGACCAAAAAGTCAACTTTGGTCAATCTTTGACCCAATGATAAATCCATTGACCCAATAGGTGAACTTTTGACCAAAAAGTTAACTTTAGTTAAAATGGTCAATTTCTGACCCAATGACCAATCCATTGACCAAGAAGGTTAACTTTTGACCAAAAAGTCAACTTCGGTCAAAATGGTCAAACCTTGACCCAATAACCAACCCATTGACCCAATATGTCAACCTTTGACCAAAAAGTCAATTTTGGTCAAAATAGTCAAATTTTGACCTAATGACCCCCATTAACTAAATAGGTCAACTTTTGACCAAAAAGTTAACTTGGTCAAAATGGTCAATTTTTGACCTAATGACCAACCGTAGGCAAATTGGTCAAATTTTGACCAAAAAGTTAACTTTATAATTAAATTATATTTATAAATAATATAATTTACTTAAAATACTTTTAAAAAATAATATTATATATATATATATATATATATATATATTATCAGCATGGTTCTTGCTTCCACAATTTTTTTTTAGTAGCAACTGTCGGTCTTCTAACAATGATTGAATGAAGTGATACCTGATCTGAATGTGTTTAGTCCTGGATTGAAATGTTGGATTATTAGCAAGGAATATGACGATTTAACCATCACTATGAGTGTCATTTTGATTATTTTTACCCAATTCCTCCAAGAAGATGTGTAGTCATATCATCTCCTTTGCAACTTCTGACACTGTAATATGCCTAATTTTTGTGGTAGACAAAGAAAATTTTTTCTGTAGATTAGAGCCCCATAACACTGTAGTGCCACCAAAAGTATAAACATACCCGTTGTACTCCTTCTGCTATCAATATCTCCAGCTAGATCAGCATCAACGTAGCCTAGTGCCTCTAAACTTTTTTCTGAGAAACACAAGCAGGTTTTTGTAGAGCCCTTTAGATATCTCAAGATCCACTTCACAGTTTTCCAATGTTCCTTCTCTGGGTTACTTATGTATCTGCGCACAACTCTCACTGCATTGCGCAATATCTGGTCTTGTACAAACCATAACATACATAATTTAACCTATAACTGAGGCGTAAGGAACCTCACTCATGTGGTCTCGTTTGTCCTCTAACTTGGGTAACTGATTCTTGTTGAGTCTGAGGTGATTGCCCATAGGTGTGCCAACTTGTTTGGCCTTGTCTATATCAAACATGTTGAGTACCTTTTTCACATACTCAACCTGTAAAAGTCTCAACGTGTCTCTGACTCTTTCTCTGACAATCCTCATTCCAAGACTTTGCTTTGTAGCTCTCAAATCTTTCATTGCAAAGTACTCTGACATCTGCTTTTTCAAATTATTGATCTTATCAATACTGGCCCCTGCAATAAGCATGTCATCCACATACGACAGTAAATTAATATACTAATTGTCAAAATGTCTGACATAGTAACAATGATCTGTCTGACATCTGCTATACCCTGCATTTTAAAAATAATTTACTATACTTATAATATTTAAAATAAAAAATAATATTATATATATATATATATATATATATATATATATATATATATATATATATATATATAGGGGTGTAAACGAACCGAACACGAACAAACAGAGCTAGTGTTCGTGTTTGAAATGTTCGAACACATCACTGTTCGTGTTTGGTTTGTTTAACAAACCGAACAAAAAAAGTTGTTCGAGTTCGTCTCGTTTGCTTATCGAACGAATCGAACACGAACTTCCTAGCGAACCGAACACGAACTGTTTGCGAACAACGAGTTTTTTTGACAGTCCTAGCTTTGATACTTCCTCAAAATGAAGCAAACTGATAAGGTATTCCGTACACATCAGGTAATCCATCCTTCCTCAAAAAGAAGCAAACTGAATAAGGCGTTTAGGGTTTTGTTTAGGGTTTTATTTTAATATATAGTATAGTATATTAATTATAATATTATAATATTTATATTAATAAAATTAATACTATAATATTATTATTGTTATTAATAATTTATCATATATTATAATTTATAGAAGTTTATTTATTTAAAATATGATAAATTTTTATAATATATAATTATTTTTAAAATATCATAAATTTTTTAAATATAATTATTTTAAATTATTTTATATTTCGAACAATAATGAACCGAACACGAACGAACACATCACTATTTGTGTTTGGTTCGTTTAACAAACCAAACGAAAAAAATTGTTCGTGTTCGTCTCATTTGCTTATCGAACGAATCGAACACGAACTTCTTGGTGAATCGAACACGAACTATTCGTGAACAACGAGCTTTTTTGACAACCACTATATATATATATATATATATATATATATATATATATATATATATATATATATGCTTATTTATCATTTTTTAACTATTAAAGAATTTTATAAATAATTATATTTATAAATAATATATTATACTTAAAAAATTTAAAATAAAAAAATAATATTATATAAATATATATATATATATATATATATATATATATATATATATATATATATATATATATACCATGTATATATTTTTATTTATAATTTATTTAATTATTAAATATTTTTTATAATTAAATTATATTTATAAATAATATACTATACTTAAAATATTTAAAATAAAAAAATAATATTAAATAAATTTTTATATATATATAAATATATATTTATATATACCTATATGTATATATATTTATTTATAATTTTTTTAAATAATAATTTTTTTTATAATTAAATTATATTTATAAATAATATGTTATAATTAAAATATTTAAAATAAAAAATAATATTATATATATATATATATATATATATATATATATATATATATATATATATATATATTTAAAAAGTAATCTTTATTGAACTAGGAAAGTCTATTACATCTCAAATGAGGAATAGGAAGAAGATCCCCATGTAGAAGAAGATTAAAAACATAAAAAAAGGAAGATCTTTCATTAGAATAAACATAAGGACGAGCACAAAGTCGACTTTGAGGTAGATGCACTTGTACTCAAGCCGGTTAGTCTGGTTGATTTCCTTCCCTGTACACATGGCTCCACTTGGATGAAATGAGAAGAGGAGATTTGCTTAATTTTATTAATCCATATCTGAATGTACCAAGGGGCAGCAGCTTTATTCAGCAAAATATTTAATAGGATAGCAGAATCTGTTTCAATATGAATAAAATGATGATTATTCATTATGGTAGCTTTTAGACCCCAATAAATTGCTATAACTTCAGCCATCAAAGCATTATTGGCAAATATTAGAGCAGCTAATATCCATAAACATTTACCATTATGATCTCTTCCAAGAATACCCACACCGGCTGTGTTAGATTTATAACTACCATCAACATTAATCTTCACCCATGGAAATGAAGGAGGCCTCCAATGAATCAACAATGTTTTGGTTACCACATGTCCCTGGTCAATATTGAAATATTTCCTTATCTTAGACAGATAAGCCAAACAATTATTAATAATCAACTGTGAAGCGAAAGCCTTATTCTTAAATAACACTTCATTTCTGGATAACCAGATGAACAAGAAAATAATTAAGGGGATATAAAAATCAGCAGCTCCCTTCCAATCCAGCCAACAAGCCTCAATAGAATTCCATAAAAAAAACTTTGATTTTGTATGGCTGCTTCTTATAACAGAATTCCAGATTAATTGACTTGCAGAACAATTCAGAAAAAGATGGAAAATAGATTCCTCATTAGAATTGCAGAAAACACACCTTGAAGGTCCTCTAATACCCTTGAGCTTCAAAATATCGTCAGTTGGTAAGAACTTTCTGAAAAGCTTCCAACAAAAGAAAGACATTGAAGAAGATAAAAATTTATTCCATATAAGCTTTCCCCAGTTGTTATCAGTCCATGAACCATTAGATAAATAAATAAACTTAGAAAGGCTTTGATGAGAAGGATTCTCAGTGATTAATCTATCCTTCCTATCAGATTGAATAGGAACAGATAAGATTTTATCTAATGTCATCTTATTCACAGCAATGTTAATTAAGGATGCATTCCAAGTACCATTAATCCAGCTGTTGACCTCATTTTACAATGGGTCAATACCTTTTGACCTAAAAAGTCAACTTTGGTCAAATTGGTCAAACCAGACCTAGTGACCTACCCTGTTGACCCCATAGGTCAACCCTATGACCTAAAAAGTCAACTTTGGTCAAAATGATCAAACCAGACCCAGTGACCAACCCTGTTGACCCCATAGGTCAACCTTTTGAACTAAAAAGTCAACTTTGGTCGAATTGGTCAGACCAGACCTAATGACCTACCCTGTTGACCCCATAGGTCAACCCTATGACCTAAAAAGTCAACATTAGTCAAATAGGTCAGACCAGACCTAATGACCTACCCTGTTGACCCCATAGGTCAACCATATGACCTAAAAAGTCAACATTGGTCAAATTGGTCAAACCAGACCTAATGACCAACACTGTTGACCCCATAGGTCAACCCTATGACCTAAAAAGTCAACTTTGGTCAAATTGGTCAAACCGGACCCAGTGACCGACCACTGTTGACCCCATAGGTCAACCTTTTGACCTAAAAAGTCAACTTTGGTCAAATTGGTCAGACCAGACCTAATGACAAACCCTGTTGACCCCATAGGTCAACCCTATGACGTAAAAAGTCAACATTGGTCAAATTGATCAAACCAGACCCACTGACCAACCCTGTTGACCCCATAGGTCAACCTTTTGACCTAAAAAGTCAACTTTGGTCAAATTGGTCAGACCAGACCTAATGACCAGTCCTGTTAACCCATAAATCAACCTTTTCCCCCACTAACACATTTAAAACACCACAATGACAAAATCACAGACATTGGACATCTTAAAATCAATTTGACCAATTTAAGGCTAACTTGGAGTCGACCCAAGTCAAAATTGGTCGACACTTATCTATTTTTGATTAAAATAGATAAAAATGACATAAAAATGACAAAATTAATCAAATAATTAATTTGAAAATTATTTTGATTAATTAAAATGATTAATGATTTAATTTTCAAAATTTTAATTAAATGACATAATTAATTAAAATGAAAATTAAATTAAAATCATAAAATGACATAAAACAATAAATTAATCAAATAATTAATTTCAAAATTATTTTGATTAATTAAAATGATTGATGATTTAATTTTCAAAATTTTAATTAAATGACATAATTAAAATGAAAATTAAAATCATAAAATAACAAAAATGATAAAAATAATCAATTAATTAATTTGAAATTATTTTCAATTAATAAATTCATTAATAAAATAATTTCCACCAATTTTAGTTAATAAAATAATTAATTAAAATGGGAATTAAAGAAGAAATGAAATCATCTTTAGCCTCTTCATATTTAATTGGGCTAAACCATCTTAAAGGCTTATTTAACACTTAATTAAACCCATCTTAAGGCCCATTACCCATGGCTTAACATCCATGGTTATGCATGGGATGAGGCGTCACCACCTCCTTCATTCTAAACATATTCTCTCCTTAAGGTGGCCGAGCCAACACAAGGCCATTTTCTCCACCTCCCAAGCCACTCGATAGGAGGGAAAACCACACATGAAACCCCCTTACCATGGTTAATGGTAATGATGAAGGCTAGGCATATGTGTCACCATTTGCCAAGCCTAAGAAGTGAGGTGTAAGCTCATTAGCAAGTGAAACAACAGTACTCACAAGTAACCTCCCACAATGGCCGATGGACAAGAGATAAGGAGATGAAATTCATCATGACAAACTTAGGGAGAAGCATCCAAGCCTATCTCCAGCCAATTGATCACCCAATCAGCTAATAGAAGAGGTAAGTAATCCTCTAGAACAGCCTAAGCCAAGCCAACACCATCCCCTTGCTATAAATAGACCCCATGGCCGAAACTAGCAAAGAAGAGAAAAATATTTAGGGAGGTCCATAGGCTGCTCAAACCCTCTTGCTCCCAACACAAAACTTCTTCCTAAGAGCTCTCACAATCTTTTAGGATCAATTCCAAGCCTTAGTTTCAGCCAATTTGAGCCAATTTGATCAATTTTCAAAACTGACCCAAATTAGGCATCTCTTTCAAATTCCTCCCAAAGCTCGACTTCGGAACAAATTGCTGAAGCAACTATCTTCTATTGGGGTCCTAGAAGGCAACCATAAAGTCTGATCTAGCTTGATTTGCTTGTGGCCAAGGTATGAAATTTATCTTTGCAAAATAAATCATGTTTTTGATAAATCATGTGCTATACTAGCTCAAAAATGTATCATCACCGTATGGATAGATACCTCTCATCCAGATGAGCATTTTAAAAAAACAATCACTCAATTTTATCAAGAAATGAGTGAGATATAAACATTTGAAGTTTAAGGTTTTCAGAATTTTCGGAATTAAACCCCGAATTTTCTCATCCGTCCGATCCCGCGCCTTTGGGATGGACGGCGCTGATCCGCGCGCACGGTGTCCGCTGTCCGGCCGTTGCACGGGATCCTCCCGCTCTTTCGACGACGCCGAGGACACGCGTCGTCCCCGGGGGAATTTGGCGGCGCAAAAATAAAAAAAAAAAAGAAAAATTTCTTTTTAACCCCTTAAACTTCAAAAATTCATATCTTTTTAACCAGAGGTCCTAAAAATAAAATAAAAATACCTCTGAAAAGCTCTTGAAAAGGAGAAAATTATGAGACCAAAATCATAATTTTATTCTCAGTATTTAATTTTTAATTAATTAAATACTCTTTGGAGTATTTTAATTATTAAAAATTATTTACAAATCAAAAAATTATGAAACTTTGAGGCATTTATCTTTATGTTCTTAGGGACCTTGCATAATTTTTCTAAGGACAGAAAACATACCTAGGATACTTTTCTTGAATTTTCAAGTTTCTTTATACTTATTTCAAATAATAATTATAAAAATTTGAAAATTAAGAAAATAAAAATACAAATGACTAGGAATGATAGGGCAACAGACAATGACCCTAGGAAAAATATTTCTAAGTCATAGAAACAATTTTGAATGACATTTGAAAATTTAGGGTTAAAATCATTTATTAATTAAATAATTTTGAATCCTAAAATAACCCTTTGTAAAATTGGACTATTTTCATCAACAATCTAAGTTTGAAAATGGTTCTAGCCTATGATAGAGCTAATAATAAACCTCACTTGAGTCTAAAATGACAAGATTAGATTCAATTAAGGCTTAAAATGACATTTAAATCCATTAAACCTTACCTAAATTAGGTTTAATAGAAATTAAACTCTTTTAATTAAGTTTAAGGACACACTAAACTTAATTAACCCATTAAACCTTACCTAAATTAGGTTTAATAAAAATTAAACTCTTTTAATTAAGTTTAAGGACACACTAAACTTAATTAACCCATTAAACCTTACCTAAATTAGGTTTAATAAAAAGTAAACTTCTTTAATTAAGTTTAATGACATAATAAACTTAATTAACCCATTAAACCTTACCTAAAATAGGTTTAATAAAAATCAAACTTCTTTAATTAAGTTTAAGGACACACTAAACTTAATTAACCCATTAAACCTTACCTAAATTAGGTTTAATAAAAATTAAACTCTTTAATTAAGTTTAAAGCCACACTAAACTTAATTAACCCATTAAACCTTACCTAAATTAGGTTTAATAATAATTAAACTTCTTTAATTAAGTTTAAGGACATATTAAACTTAATTAACCCATTAAACCTTACCTAAATTAGGTTTAATAAAAATTAAACTTCTTTAATTAAGTTTAAAGACATAATAAACTTGATTAACCCATTAAACCTTACCTAAAAAAGGTTTAATAAAAAATTAAACTTCTTTAATTAAGTTTAAAGACACACTAAACTTAATTAACCCATTAAACCTTACCTAAATTAGGTTTAATAAAAATTAAACTCTTTTTAATTAAGTTTAAGGACATATTAAACTTAATTAACACAAAACTAAACTCCCTTAATTAGGTTTAAAGACATACTAAACTTAATTAACCTCCTTAAACATAAGGTTTAATAAAACCTAAACCCTAATTAGGTCTAACCCTTAGACCAAATTAAAACCATTAAACCTTAACTAACTAAGGTTTAATAAAACCTAAACCCTAATTAGGTCTAAACCATTAGACCTAATTAAACCATTAAACCTTAACTAACTAAGGTTTAATCATAACTTAAACCCTAATTAGGTCTAACCCTTAGACCTAATTAAACCATTAAACCTTAACTAACTAAGGTTTAATCATACCTAAACCCTAATTAGGTCTAACCCTTAAACCTAATTAAACCATTAAACCTTAACTAACTAAGGTTTAATCAAACCTAAACCCTAATTAGGTCTAACCCTTAGACCTAATTAAACCATTAAACCTTAACTAACTAAGGTTTAATCAAACTTAAACCCTAATTAGGTCTAACCCTAGACCTAATTAAACCAATAAACCTTAACTAACTAAGGTTTAATCAAACCTAAACCACTAATTAGTGTCTAACCCTTAGAACTAATTAAAACATTAAACCTTAACTAACTAAGGTTTAATCAAACTTAAACCCTAATTAAGTCCAACCCTGGACCTAATTAAACCATTAAGCCTTAACTAACTAAGGTTTAATCAAACCTAAACCCTAATTAGGTCTAACCCTTAGACCTAATTAAACCACTAAGCCTTAACTAACTAAGGCTTAACTAAACTCGAACCCTAATTTGGTCTAACCCTTAGACCTAATTAAAACATTAAACCTTAACTAACTAAGGCTTAACTAAACTCGAACCCTAATTAGTTCTAACCCTTAGACCTAACTAAAACCATTAAACCTTAACTAACTAAGGTTTAATAAAACCTAAACCCGTATTAGGTCTAACCCTTAGAACTAATTAAAACCATTAAACCTTAACTAACTAAGGTTTAATAAAACCTAAACCCTAATTAGGTCTAAACCTTAGACTTAATAAAACCATTAAGCCTTAATTAACCAAGGTTTAACAAAAATCAAACCTGACTTAAGTCTAACCCATTTAGACTTATGTCAAACCAAATTTAGTTAGATCTAAGTCAAACTTAAGTCCAATCTACACTGAACTTAAATCAAACTTAAACCTAACTTAAGCCTAATCTACATTAGACTTAAGTCAAACCAAACCCCTAGGTTCAACCCTACATGAACCTAAGACAAACCTAAACCTACCTAACTTGAGTCCAACCCAACTTAAACTCAAGTTAACCTAAACTTTAGGTTCAATCCACATTGAACCTAACTCAAATATAACCTAACTTGAATTCAATCCAACTTAAACTCAAGTTAACCCAAATCTTAGGTTCAATCCACATTGAACCTAACTTAAACTCAAACATAACCTAACTTGAACTCAAGTTAACCCAAATCTTAGGTCCAATCCATATTGAACCTAACTTAAACATAACCTAACTCGAGTTCAATCCAACTTGAACTCAAGTTAACCCAAATCTTAGGTCCAATCCATATTGAACCTAACTTAAACCCACATTGAACCCAACCTAAACCCAACCCAACTTGAACTCAAGTTAATCTAAATCTTAGGTCCAATCCACATTGAACCTAAATTCAACCCAAACCAAAGTTAAGTCTAATCTACATTAGACTTAAATCAAACTGAACTTGAGTTCAACCCCTAATGAACTTAAGACAATCCAAGTTCGACAAAATAGACTTGATTAAGACTTAAACCTTACCTAAAATGGATTTGAATGGTCTATAATTCTAATTAAGTCTAATTTATTAGGCTTGATTAACCTTTAAATTCGATTTAAACAAGGTTTAAAATTTAATTAAGTCCATCCAAAACCAAACCTTTTAACTTAAGTTCAAACAGACATGAACTCGAGTTAATCAAATTCAATCAACATTGAATTTAACTTAGATTCAATCAGACATGAATCCAAGTTAATTCAATCAATATTGAATTTAAACCTTTTAACTTAAGTTCAAACAGACATGAACTCGAGTTAATCAAATTCAATCAACATTGAATATAACTTAGATTCAATTAGACATGAATCCAAGTTAATTCAATCAATATTGAATTTAACTTTAAACCTTTTAACTTAAGTTCAAACAAACATGAACTCAAGTTAATTAAGTTCAATCAACATTGAATTTAACTTAGGTTCAATCAGACATGAACCCAAGTTAGTTCAATTAGTATTGAATTTAACTTTAAATCTTTTGATAGACACGAACTTGGAATTTAAGCTCAAAATCAAGATCAATTCAACATAATTCGACATTCTAAAATTGACATAATCGACATAAATCTGATGATGACATAATCAACGAAAATTTGACATTTCAAAAACAACATGATTAGCATGAAGTTGACATTTCAAAATAACTTGACATTCAAAAAAACATCCTGTGATATTATTTCTGACGATATTTTCTTCGCAGGATGAAGACAAGAAATTCCGTTTAGATTTTCTTTACATGTTATAGGGTGTGCTAACTCTGTTTTGCAGGACGCCGACGACGGAATATTAGCAACAAAACAAAACAAAACTTTTAGGTTAGACATATAACCTGAAACTTTTCAACAAGACAACAACATTGAAAACAAAACAAAACTTTTAGGTTAGACATATAACCTGAAACTTTTCAACAAGACAACAACATTGACAACAAAACAAAACTTTTAGGTTAGACATATAACCTCGAAATTTTTCAACACAACAACGACATGACAACAAAACCAAAACCTTTAGGTTAGACATAATACCTAAAGTATTCAATAACATGATATAACGACATTTGGGAGTGATAGTAGGTACATCTCTCCTTAAAATAAATCTTTTAGAAAACAAATGATTAACATTAATCGAAGTTTTCTTAAACAATCGAGAATTGTTTAAGATGTAATTAACTATAGAGGCTTACCTCTATAGAAGATCTAAAAGAACCCAAAACGAAATCTTCGGTTTACTATGATTTTCTTAATATGAAAATGCTAGAATACGTTATTCTAGAATATCCTCATATAAGAATTATCATAAACACCTTTTTCTACTATTAGTCCTAAAAATTCTCTAAATCCTTCATAGGATTTATACGAATAAAACTAGGCTAATATTAGATGGCGACTCCTTGACATTGATATGATATATTGGATGGCGATGACATGATGACATCATCATCATCAAACACAACGACGATAATTTTCTTTCCATCGCCACCACCAGCCATCAGAAACTTTATTAATTGTAGAAAACTGATTATATTGATCCAACAGAGATTCATTAAATAGCCAATTATCTCTCTAGAAATCAATTTGGCCCTCACCAACATCCCAAATAAAGAGCCTTTCAGGAAACTCCCTGACCTTCAGTAGTTCTTTCCAGGTCTTAGAGTCCCCTGGTTTAGCATGAATTTGAGTAGGATGTGAGTTATAGCAATACTTTCCATGCATAAATCTAGCCCAAATTGAGTTTTTAGATCTAAAATTCACCCATTGTTTACAATAATAAGCAAAGCTTAAATGATTAAAACTCTTAAAGCCCAATCCTCCACATGACCTGGGTTTACATAATTTGTCCCAGGAAGACCAATGCATTTGCTTATGTTGACCTTCCCATAAAAACTTATTAAACATGATGGAGAGTAATTTTTGAGTACTTTTCTTCATTCTAACCATCTGGAGAATGTAAAGAGGAAAGGAAGTTAATACACTTCTAAGAAGAGTAATTCTACCACCATTAGAAAGAAATGAAGTTGACCAACAATTGATTTGGGAAGAGACTTTAGTAACTACATCATCATAATGAGACAGCTTTCTTCTGCCCTTAATCAAAGGAAAACCCAGGTATATGAGTGGATAATTTGCTTCTTTAAATCCAGTAAAGTCAGAAATCCATTTTCTACTATGAACATTCATTAAGGAGCTAGGTAGGAAAAGGCATTTGGATTTATTAAAGGCCATTCCAGAAACATCTTCAAAACAAGCTAATGTTTTCATAATGCATTTAATAGAGTTTTTACCGCCATTACGTAAAACAATGACATCATCTCGCATAAGCAAGATGACTAACCATTAGGTTAGATCTGTGCTGAAATTGAACATGAGGATGGCTGAGCTGTAATTGGTTTAACATTCTAGATAGATAATCAAAGACCAAGATGAAGATATAAGGTGACAAGGGATCCCCTTGTTTAATACCTCTACTAGCTTGAAAAAACCCTTGACTCTTGCCATTAATTAAGAGATCGTAATAGTTGTTTTGAAGCCGCCTAGAAATAAGATTGCAAAAATCGCTCCAAATCCTCTAGCATGCCTAACACCTCTAAGATAAAAGTCCAACTCGATGGAATCAAAGGCTTTGGATAGATCTAATTTAAAAATTAAATTAGACCTCTCGCAAGGCTTATCAATATCGTAAGCAATTCTTGTGCAAGAAGCACATTATCAGTGATACATCTGCCTTTAATATAAGCAGATTGGTTATCAGAAATCAGGTCAGCTAGATAAGGTTGGAGTCTTTCCACAATCACCTTACTGATAATTTTAGAGAAGATATAAGTGATAAAAATTGGTCTGAAATCACGCCATCTAGTTTTTTTCTTATCTTTAGGAATAAGAATAATTGAAGATGAAGCAAAATATTTAGGAAGTTCCACACCTTGAAAAAAAGCTTGTACAACAGGGATCACCTTGGTTTTAACTATATTCCAGTGCTTTTTATAAAAATCTAATGTAAACCCATCAGGACTAGCTGTTTTATTACCATCCATGGAATTAATAGAACAAAGAGTCTCCTCTTCGACTGGTAATTGAATCAATTTACTTCCATCACCCCTGAATAATCCATCATTTAACAAAGTAGCAGAAAATAAGGTATTATTAGTAGGCCTGTAAGAAAATAGCTTCTGAAAATACATTATAGCATCCTCAGCAATGTCCTTATAGTCATATAACCATCCCTTGTTATCAGATTTGATTTTGTAAATAGCATTCAGGGATCTTCTATATTTAATAATAGCATGAAAGTATTTAGAATTTCTATCCCCATAAAGAAAGTGATTAGAAGAAGCCTTTTGTAATAGAAATAGTTCCTCATACAGGATAGCAGTATTTAATTTTTCATTAGCCTCAAGAAGATGATTTTCAGCACATCTACCCTCCTCTACTTCCTTTTCCAGGATCTGAACTTGTTTTTCAGCCTTAAAAATGTTGTCTTGCAGATTTCCAAATACATTCCAAGCTCCAATTGGTTAAAGCCTTAACTTGAACTTTTTGACATCGCCAAAGTTGAACCATAGGATTAGCATCAGAAAAAGCCTGAGGACAGATCCAGTTATCTTCAATTACCTTATAACATGTAGGATGAGACGACCAAACATTCAAATATCTAAAAGAGCTGTTTTTAACAACAGACATAAAAGAAAAAGTAGCTAACAAGGGTGCATGATCAGAACCCAGTCTAATTAGATGCTGCACTTTAGATATGGGAAACATCTCCATCCTTTCTTTATTAACAAGGATTCTATCAAGCCTTTCATAAATAGAACCTCTTTTCCATGTAAAAGGTGACCCCTCAAAGCCAAGATCAAAGAGATTAGCATCATTAATTTGATTGGAAAAAGTAAGCAACTCCTGCATCTTAGGATTTCTACCACCTTTCTTTTCACTAGGATGAGCAATAGAGTTAAAGTCACCACCCACAATCCAACCTTTATTAATATTCTGGCCAATAGTATGCAATTGATTCCATAACTCCTTTTTATCATTGATGGAAGAAGCAGCATAAACAAATGATGAAAATCCACTGAATTGTTCAAGTTCAAAATGAAAATGTAGAAATTAAGAGTGATCTTGAATAATATCTACCTTTAATTCTTTTCTACATATTAGCCAAATCTTGTTAGAAGAGTTAAAAGTAAAATTGTAACCATGAAATTTCTTAGAGAATCTGTCAAAATTAGATTTCACCAAGGGTTCTAGTAGAACCACCACCCAAAATTTATGAATCCTGTTGAGATTTAATAATCTATTAAGGGAGCCAGGATTAGCCACTCCCCTAATATTCCAACAAAGAAATTTAATCATTAATGAAAGATCTTCCCCCTCTTGTTAGTCTAGAGAAGGAAGAAGTAGAAGCACTAGAAGGAATAATGTTTGCATCAGAAAGGATCTTTAGTTCCAGGGATTTCTTCTTTTTGGTTTTCTGAACCACCCAGTCATTATTCAGTTCTTTAGTGATAGCTGCTGTATTAGTAATAATATCAGACCCATTCAGCACACTACACTGAAAAATGGGATAATTGGCTTCCTGAGATAAAGCCACCTCAGTAATATGAGTAATGATATTCTCTTCAGTTTGAACATAAGGATTATTAATAAGGCTTTGAGGCTGATCCACCTCCATAATAATATCATTATGAGTAGCAATACCATTAATAACTTCAGTTGAAGATAACAATCTACTAGACATATTTTGCTCACCATCAGTCCTTATAACTTCAGAGTTAATAGAATTTTGATTAGGAGTAGGAAGAATCACAGCAGTAATGTCATCAGAATCTATACCATTAATAGCAGTAGAATGTTATTTCTGAGCAGATAAATCAGAAATAATCACAGCATTAGACTTTATATCTTCTGAATTCCTTGGGTTCTGAACAGCAATAGAAATTTCAACAGCAGGTAATACTTCAGAATTCGTCACATTAAGTACATCAGAATAATCTTTGTGTGCATTAGACAGATCTTGAGTAGAATTCACCACAACATTGTTGACAACAACAATATCATTAACCATATCATTAACTCCAGCAGCTATAGTATTTTGAACCTTAGTACACAATTTTTCATTCATAGCATTACTATTTGAGATATCAATCTTACTTTTATTAGGCTTTAAATTTGGTTAAAGTCTATAACAAAGCTCCTTGGAATGCCCAAACATCTTGCAATGATGACAATACAAAGGTCTTTGTTCCATAATAATGGGCTGCCAATAACCATTATGAATTTACTTATACCTATTTATATATTTTTATTTAGAATTTATTTAATTATTAAATAATTTTATAATTAAATTATATTTATAAGTAATATACTATACTTAAAATATTTAAAATAAAAAATAATATTATATAAATATATATATAAATCTATAAATATACCGATATATATATTTTTATTTATAATTTATTTAATTATTAAATATTTTTATAATTAAATTAAATTTATAGATAATATACTATACTTAAAATATTTAAAATAAAATAAATAATATTAAATATATATATATATATATTTGTTTATAATTTATTTAACTATTAAATATTTTTAAAATTAAATTATATTTATAAATAATATACTATACTTAAAATATTTAAAATAAAAAATACAATTATATAAATTTGTATATATATATATATATATATATATATATATATATATATATATATATATATATATATATATATATATTTATAAAAAACTATATATTTTTTTATTTATAATTTATTTAACTATTAATTATTTTTATAATTAAATTATATTTATAAATAATATACTATACTTAAAATATTTAAAATAAAAAATAATATTATATAAATAAATATATGTATATATATATAAATATATTTATATATACTATATATATATTTTTTATTTATAATTTATTTAATTATTAAATATATTAATAAATAAATAATATTTATAAATAATATACTACACCTAAAATATTTAAAATAAAAAATATTATATAAATTTATATATATATATATATCTTTTATATATATATATATATATATATATATATATATTCTTTTTTTATTTATTTATTTATAATTTTTTGAACTATTACATATTTTTATAATTAAATTATATTTAAAAATAATATATTATACTTAAAATATTTAAAATAAAAACTAATATTATATAAATTTATACATAGGTATATAAGTATATATATATATATATATATATATATATATATATATATATATATATATATATATATATATATATATATATATATATATATATATATATATATATATATATATATATAGAAATACATATATTTATTTATTTATTTATAATTTATTTAACTATTAAATATTTTTATAATTAAATTATATTTATAAATAATATACTATACTTAAAAAATTTAAAACAAAAAAATAATATTATATAAAATTATATATATGTATATATATATATATATATATATATATATATATATATATATATATATATATATATATATATATTATTTGTTTATACACATATATATTTATTTATTTATAATTAATTTAACTATTAAAAATTTTTATAATTAAATTATATTTATAAATAATATACTATAATTAAAATATTTAAAATAAAAGAATAATATTATATATATATATATATATATGTATATATATATGTATATATATATATATATATATATATATATATATATATATATATATATATATATATATATATATATATATATATATATATATATATATATATATATATATATATATATATATATATATATATATATATATATATATATATATATATATATATATATATATATATATATATATATATATATATATACCTATATTTATATTTTTTTTAATTTACTTAACTATTAAATATTTTTATAATTAAATTATATTTATAAATAATATACTATACTTAAAATATTTAAAATAAAAAAATAATATTAAATAAATTTATATATATATATATTTATACATACCTATATATATGTATTTTTATTTGTAATTTATTTAATTATTAAATATTTTTATAATTAAATTTTATTTAAAAATAATATACTATAGTTAAAATATTTAAAATAAAAAAATAATATTAGATAAATTTATATATATTTATATATATATATATATATATATATATATATATATATATATATATATTAAAGTTTTAAGCAGAGTTATGTTGACCCTTGTTCAAGCACCTCATCAGAACTATGAAATTTCCATAAAACTACAGTAATATATATTTTTAAGAAACTAAGTTGGCGCCAACATTCATTTTTCCAAAGCTTACAGAATTTTGTTTTAAAAAAAAAAGGAACCAAAGCCATAATTCATATAATCACTGACCGCCGAGGATAGAGGACCTTTGGAGCTTCTTAGGGACCTAAGAACGGCCTTGCATCCGAGAGTATACTTTCCACTCTTCGGAACATGGAGAACGCATGGTCATCACTAAAATGACGAAGAGTAAGATTGCAATGAAATCAACTCAAGTCGGAAGGAAAAAAAATTTTATACGACCTTCTTGGCGAGGTCCAAGGCCGGTGCTCCGAGAGGAGGCAGCCCTAGGAAAAAGCCCTCGATCGAACGATTCGAATATATATATATACAGATATACATTTATTTATTTATAATTTTTTTAACTATTAAATATTTTTATAATTAAATTATATTTATAAATAATATACTATACTTAAAAAATTTAAAATAAAAAATAATATTAAATATATATATATATATATATATATATATATATATATATATATATATATATATATATATATATATATATATATATATATATATATATATAGATAATTATTGTGAAACGGTTGCAACCTCACCTTCACCTTCTTATATCTCCTAATTAGTCGGCATTTATCCAAGGTTGAGGGATCACTGATAATATCATGTCAGCTAAAGAGATGATCCACGAGATTAATAAAAAATGTAGGGGGGCAATATGGTGACTAAATTGGATATCCCCAAAGCTTATGATTCTATGAGTTGGGATTTTATTTTGGGTGTTCTCAGGCTAGGGGTTTTCCTACCCTCTTTTGTTTACTTATTTTCTACTGGCTTTATTCCAATCTTTATAGCATCCTTATTAATGGTGAAGTTCATGGCTACTTCAGTGCGGGCCGTGGGATTAAGCAGGGCGACCCTCTTTCTCCCACTATTTTCATTTTGATTTTTGATTATTTTTCTCGTCTCTTAAATGACCTCTTCGTTAAAAGACCGAATCTCCATTTTGCTTCTAAATCTAGCGTGTTGGTTTCCCATTTAGCTTATGCAGATGACGTCGTCCTTTTCTCTAACGCTTCCAAGGTTTCTATTAAGAAAATTTTCCAATTTTTGGAGGACTTTCAAGCTTTTTCCGGGTTACATTTCAACGCTACCAAGTGTCATTTATATTTTGGGAACTCTGTCGATGGTAGGAAATCCTCCTGGGCTACTCACTACACTGGGTTTGCTATTTCCACCCTTGCCTTAAAGTATTTGGGAATTCATTTGCTTAAGGGTAGGATGAGACAAACTCCATTTGATAAGGTTGTTAAAAAAATTAAGAACCGCATTCTTGATTGGAAAAATAAGTTCTTATCCTTGGTGGTCGTATTACTGTCCTTAAGAGTATCCTTCAGAGCCTGGTGTTGTATGGTTTACAAGTCCTGCCCGTTAAGATTACCACTTAAAAAATTATTGAGAGATGTTTTAATAAATTTCTTTAGGTATGTATGTACTCTGGTAAAAAGTGGTGCTCTTGGAAGAAAGTATGTCAACCTACCACTGCCGGTGGTTTGGGATTCAAACAACTTTACAACATTGCTGAGATTAATTTATTCAAACATTGGCTCAATTTTCGTAAGCATGATTCGTTATGGTCTTTTTTTGTGCATGATAAATATTGCAAGAATCGTCTCCCTTCTCTCGTTGTTTGGAGGAAGGGTGATTCTAGAATGTGGAAGCGAATCTTAACTTGCAGGTAATGGGCTAAACACCTTATTTACTGGGACTTGGGAAATGGTAACATATCGTTTGGCATGATAGTTGGTCTCCAGTTCATTTTATTCCTGGACCGGATGCTAACGACGATCTTCTTGTGTCCGATGTTTGGCGGGATCACACTTGGAATATCCCGCTTTTGCATCAACTTGTTGGGGTCGATAATGCTAGCTTTATATCTACCATCCCTTTTGACTCGACTAAGATTGACTATCCTATAACGAAATTTGCATCAAATAGGACTATCTCAAAGACGATTTACTACCATTTACATCATTTTCAGCTAACCTCTTGGGGTAAGAGCATTTGGTCACATGCTTTAACCCCTTCGATGTCTTTTTTAGCCTGGAGAATTTTTCATAAGGTTTTGCCTTGCGATGATATTCTTAAGTTGAAAGGACTTCGGTTAGCTTCTAGATGTTGTTTTTGTAAGATGGAGGAAGAGTCTTTACATCACATTTTTATTACTTGTCCTTTCTCTCGTTCTATTTGGATGAAAGGGGGTC
>CM040431.1:91256049-91276049 GCA_022702705.1 Papilionanthe hookeriana x Papilionanthe teres
TCGACCCAATAAGTACATCTGCGACCAAAAAGTCAACTTCTGCCATAATTATCAATCCTCGACCCAATGACAAACCCATCGACCCAACATGTCAACCTTCGAACAAAAAGATAACTTTAGTCAAAATGGTAAATCCTTGATCCAATAACCAACCCACCGACCCAATAGATCGACTTTTGTCCAAAAGTCAATTTTGGTCAAAATAAGTAAATTTTTTACATAATTGCGAATTATCGATCCAATAGAGTTAACCTTTGAACTAAAAGCCAATTTTGGTCAAAATTGGCAATTTTTGACCTAATGACCACCTCATTGACCCAAAAGGTCAACTTTTGACCAAAAAGTCAAATTGGGTCAAAATGGTCAATTTCTGACACAATGACCTAAATGTCGTCTTTGGTGAAAAAGGTCAATCCTTCATCTAATGACCAACCCATTGACCCAATTTGTTAACTTTTGACTAAAAAGTCAACTTTGGACAAAATAGTTAATCATAGACCCAATGACCAACCTATTGACCCAATAGGTTAACTTTTGACCAAAAAGTTAATTTTGCTCAAAATTGTCAATTTTTGATCTACTGACCGCCTCATTAACCTAAATAGGTCAAATTTTGACCAAAAGACAACTTTGGTCAAAATTGTCAATCCTTAACCCATTGACTCAATATGTCAACTTTGACCAAAAAGTCAATTTTGATTAAAATAGTCAATTTTTCACCTAATGAGCAATTTTTGACCCAGTAAACCAATATCTATCCAAAAAGTCAACTTTGGTCAAGATGGTTAATCTTTGACCTAATGCCCAACCCATTGACCCAATAGGACATCTTTTGACTAAAAAGCATCTTTTGACTAAAAAGTCAACTTTGGTCAAAATGATCAATCCTTGACCCAATGACCAACCCATTGGCCTAATAGGACAACATTTAACCAAAAAGTCAATTTCGGTCAAAATAAAAAAAAATTGAATTAATGACCAATTATTGACCCACTAAGTCAATCTCTGACCAAATAGTCAACTTTAGTCAAAATGGTCAATCCTTGATCCAATGACAAACCCGTAGACCCAATAGGTTAACTTTTGACCAAAAAGCCAATTTTGCTCAAAATAGTCAATTTTTGACCAAATGACCACCGATTGACCCAATAGGTCAACTTTTGACCAATAAGTCAACTTTGGTCAAAATGGACAATTTTTGACTCAATGACCAACCCATTGACCCAATAGGTCATCTTTTGATCAAAAAAGTCATCTTTGTAAAAATGGTACTACTTCGATCCAATTACTAACACATCGCCAAATATGTCAACTTTCGACCAAAAAGTCAACTTTATCAAAATGGTCAATTTCTCGACCCAATGGGTTAACTTTCGACCAAAATTCAATCTTGGTCAAAATAATCAATTTTCGACCTAATGACCAATTAATGACCAAATAAGTCAATCTCTGACCAAAAAGTTAATTTTTGTCAAAATAATCAATCCTTCACGCAATGACAACACATTAACCCAACAAGACAACTTTGACCAAAAAGTTAATTTTGGTCAAAATAGTCAATTTTTGACCTAATGACCACCCATTAACCCAATAATTCAACTTTTGTCCAAAAAAGTCAACTTTGGTCAAAATGGTCAATTTTTTACCCAATGACCTACCCGTTGACCCCATATCTCAAATTTTGACCAAAAAGTTTTCTTCGGTCAAAATGGTCAAATCTTGACCCAATTACCAACTCATTGACCAAATAAATCAACTTTTGACCAAAAAGTCAACTTTGGTCAAAATGGTCAATTTTTGACCCACTGACCACCCCGTTGACCCAATGGGCAAACTTTTGATAAAAAATTTAATTTTGGTCAAAATAATCAATTTTTGACCTCATGACCAATTTTAGACCCAATAAGTCAATATCTGACCAAAAAGTCAACTATGGTCAAAATGATCAATCCTTAACCCAATGACCAACCCATCGAACCAATAGGTCAACTTTTGACTAAATAGTCAACTTTGGTCAAAATGATCAATTTTTGACCCAACGACCAACACATTGACCTAGTAGGTCAACGTTTGACCAAAAAATCAATTTTGGTCAAAATAATCAATTTTTGACCTAATGACCAATTATTAACCCAAGAAGCCAATCTCTGACCAAAAAGTCAACTTTGGTCAAAATGGTCTATCCTTGACCCAATGACCAACCCATTGACCCAGTAGGTCAACTTTTGACAAAAAGTCATCTTTGGTCAAAATGGTCAATTCCTGATCATATGACTACCCCATTGACCCAGTAAGCCAATCTCTGACCAATTTTGGTCATAATAGTCAATTTTTTGACCAAATGACCAATAATTGACCCAGTAAGCCAATCTCTGACCCAAAAGTCAACTTTGGTCAAATTGGTCAATCATTGACCTAATGACAAACCCATTGACTCAAAAGGTGAACTTTTGACCAAAAAGTCAACTTTAGTGAAAATGGTCAATTTCCGACCCAATGACCAACCCATTGATCTAATAAGTTAACTTTCGACTAAAAAGTCAACTTTGGTCAAAATGGTCAAACCTCGACCCAATAACCAACTCATCGACCCAATATGTTAACCTTCGACCAAAAAGTCAATTTTGATCAAAATAGTCAAATTTTGACCTAATGACCCCCCATTAACCAAATATGTCAATTTTTGACAAAAAAGTCAACTTTGGTCAAAATGGTTAATTTTTGAACCAATGACCAACCCGCTGGCCAAATTGGTCATATTTTGACCAAAAAGTCAACTTTTTTGTCAAAATAGACAATTTTTTACCTAATGACCAATTATTAACCCAATAAGTAAATCTTTGACCAAAAAGTCAACTTTGGTCATAATTGTTAATCCTTGACCCAATAACCAACCCACTGACCCAATAGATCAAATTTTGACTAAAAAGTTAATTTTGGTCAAAATAGTAAATTTTTGACATAATTACCGATTATTGACCCATTAGGTCAACTTTTGAACAAAAAGTCAATTTTGGTCAAAATTGTCAATTTTTGACCTAATGACCACCTCATTGACCCAAAAGGTCAACTTTTAACCAAAAGTCAAATTTGGTCAAAATGATCAATTTCTGACACAATGACCTAAATTTTAACTTTGGTGAAAATGTTCAATCCTTCATCCAATGCCCAACCAATTAACCCAATTTGTTAACTTTTGACTAAAAAATAAACTTCGGCCAAAATGGTTAATCCTTGACCCAATGACCAACCTATTGACCCAATAGGTCAACTTTTGACCAAAAAGTCAATTTTGCTCAAAATTCTCAATTTTTGACTTGCTGACCGCCTCATTGACCTAAATAGGTCAAATTTTGACCAATAGACAACTTGGTCAAAATAGTCAATCCTTAACCCAATGACCAACTCATTGACCCAATAGGTCAACTTTTAATCAAAAAGTCAATTCTGATTAAAATAGTCAATTTTTGACTTAATGACCAATTTTTGACCCAATGAAACCAATCTCTCGACCAAAAGTCAACTTTGGTCAAGATGGTTAATCTTTGACCTAATGCCCAACCCATTGACCCAATAGGTCATCTTTTGACCAAAAATTCAACTTTGGTCAAAATGGTCAATCCTTGACCCAATGACCAACCCATTTGCCTAATAGGTCAACATTTGACCAAAAAGTCAATTTTGGTCAAAATAAACAATTCTTGAATTAATGACCCAATAAGCCAATCTTTGACCAAAAAGTTAACTTTGGTTATAATGGTCAATCCTTGATCCAATGACAAACCCGTTGACCCAATAGGTCAACTTTTGACCAAAAAGCCAATTTTGGTCAAAATAGTCAATTTTTGAATTAATGACCAATTATTGACCCAATAAGTTAATCTCTAACCAAAAATTTAACTTTGGTAATCATGGTCAATCCTTTACCCAATGACAAACCCATAGAGCCAATATTTTTATTTATAATTTATTTAATTATTAAATATTTTTATAATTAAATTATATTTATAAATAATATTCTATAAATAAAACATTTAAAATAAAAAAATAATATTATATATATATATATATATACATATATATATATATATATATATATATATATATATATATATATTTATTTATTTATGTATACATATATTTATATTTTTATTTTTAATTTATTTAACTATTAAATATTTTAATATTTAAATTATGTTTATAAATAATACACTATACTTAAAATATTTAAAATAAAAAAATAATATTACATAAATTTATATATATAGATATATATTTTTTTGAATAAATATATACATATATATATATATATATATATATATATATATATATATATATATATATATATATATATTATTTATCATTTTTAACTATTAAATAATTTTATAATTAAATTATATTTAATAATAATATATTATACTTAAAAGATTTAAAATAAAAAAATAATTTTAAATAATTTTTATATATATATAAATATATATTTATGTAACTCTATAAATGATTTTATTTATATTTTTTTAATTATCAAATATTTTTGTAATTAAATTATATTCATAAATAATATACTATACTTAAAATATTTAAAATAAAAAAAAATATTAAATAAATTTTTTTATATATATAAATATATACTTATGTACCTCTATATATATATATATTTTTATTTATAATTTTTTTAATTATTAAATATTTTTATAAATAAATTATTTTTATAAGTAATATACTATACTTAAAATATTTAAAATAAAAAATAATATTATATATACATATATATAATATTATATACACGAGATATAAATTTATTTATTTATAATTTATATAACTATTAAATATTTTAATGATTAAATTATATTTTTAAATAATATACTATACTTAAAATATTTAAAAAAAGTAATATTAAATAAATAAATTTATATATATATAAATAAATTTAATATATATATATATATATATATATATATATATATATATATATATATATATATATATATATATATATATATATATATATATTTCTTTATTTATCATTTTTTTCACTTCTAATAATTTTATAATTAAATTATATTAATGAATAATATATTATATTTAAAATATTTAAAATAAAAAAATAATGCTAAATAAATTATTTTGTATATAAAAATATATATTTATGTACCTCTATATATATATATATATATTTACTTATAATTTTTTTAATTATTAAATATTTTTATAATTGACTTATATTTATAAATAATATACTATATTTAAAATATTTAAAATAAAAAAATAATATTAAGAGGATTTTTTTATATATATAAATATATATATTTATGTACCTCTATATATATATTTTTATTTATAATTTTTTTATAATTAAATTATATTTATAAATAATATGATACACTTAAAATATTTAAAATAAATAAATAATATTAGATATATATATATATATATATATATATATATATATATATATATATATATATATATATATATATATATATATATATATATATATATATATATTTATATATAAGTATATCTAAATATATATATTTATATATACAGAAATAAATTTATTTTTTTATAATTTATTTAAATATTAAATATTTTTATAATTAAATTATATTTATAAATAATATACTATACTTAAAATATGTAAAATAAAAAAATATTATATATATATATATATATATAATTTTTTTAATTATTAAGTAACTTTATAATTAAATTATATTTATTAATAATATATTATACTTAAAATATTTAAAATAAAATAATATTATTAACTAAATTTTTTATATATATATAAATAGATAATTATGTACCACTATATATATATATTTTAATTTATAATTTTTTTAATTATTAAATATTTTTATAATTAAATTATATTTATAGATATTATACTTTACTTAAAATATTTAAAATAAAATAATAATATTAAATAAATTTTTTTATATATATAAATATATATTTATGTACCTCTATATATATTTTTATTTATAATTTTCTTAATTATTAAATATTTTTATAATTAAATTATATTTATTAATAATATACTATACTTAAAATATTTAAAATAAAAAAATAAAATTATATATATATATATATATATACAGATATAAATTTATTTATTTATAATTTTTTTAACTCGTTAAATTTTTTTATATTTAAATTATATTTTTCAATATTACACTATACTTGAAATATTTAAAATAAAAAGATAATATTAAATAAATATATCTATCGATATATATATTTATATATACCTATTTAGATATTTTTAAAAAAATAATAATATATATATATATATATATATATATATATATATATATATATATATGTATATATATATTCATAATTTTTTATAACTTTTAAATATTTTTATAATTAAATTATGATTAAAAATAATATACTATACTTAAATATTTAAAATAAAAAAATAATATTAAATATATATATATATATATATATATATATATATATATATATATATATATATATATATATATATATTAAAGAAACTTGCCAATGGCAAGTGATTCATTAGATTACTTTTAAGAGATACAATCGAAGGTCTAACATGTGGTAGACCCAAAATGTCACTATGAAGCAAAAAAGCTAGAGGGGGAGGGATAATACATTAAGAACAATATCTTCATTAGTACATCCTCGATTAGCAAGCCGCTTACGAGAGCATTAGCTTCTCCGGGAACATAATGGAATTCCACCTGCATGAGATTATGTAACTCAAGCAAATCTTCCAAGCCATCTTTCGATATGCCAAGGGGCGAAGTATCATTATAAAGAAGCTCGAATACTAATAGAGGAGTCTGTCTCCAGCATCAACTCGCTTGATTTTGCATCGGAGAGCAATCTTTAAGGCCCAATATATAGCAATAACCTCGGCCTTCAAGTGCATCCAAGGCCCGGTGGGGGACTGAAAGGATAGAAGACATTTCCCCATATGATTTCTTAATAAACCACCAAAACCAGCTTTCGTCCCGTAGTAGCTACCATCGCATTTACCTTCAACCGGGGGAGGGAGGAGGAGACCACTTAACCAAGTAAAGGGGTGTATTTAGGAACTTCGCAGATGGGCAATGTATGCAAATAGGCTTCGAACCTCGTGAAGCCTTTGTAGTTTCGAAGATATGCTATGCAATCGGCGGACTGTCAACACGGAAGAAGGAGTTCGTTCCTCAAATTTAGCTTGGTTTCTACACAGCTAGATGAACCAAGCTACCGAGCAAGGATGACCAAGAGACCCTCTTGCTTCCAATCCAATAAACTAGGAGTCCAAGTGTAACCAACTCAAATGCATGGTGTCAATCTTCGGATTGCTCGGTAGACTGTGTCCAAACTCGTTGGGAGAAGTGGCAGGAGAAAAAAGATGTTTAATCGACTCCTCCCCGCAGGTGACACGGAAGACGATTTAAGGTTCCCTCAACCCCTTCATCTTTAAGATATATATATATATATATATATATATATATATATATATATATATATATATATATATATATATATATATATATATATATATATATATATACATATATATATATATTTTTATTTAATATTTTTTTAATTATTAAATATTTTTATAATTAAATTATATTTATATATAGTATGCTATACTTAAAATATTTAAAAAGAAAAAATAATATTATATAAATATATATATATATATATATATATATATATATATATATATATATATATATATATATATATATATATATATATATATATACATAGTAATCCCTCTCCTACACCTCCCACTAGTAACGACACTAGAACCGGATCCAAATCACTCCTCTCCACCCCTCTCCCCACCCCCTCCCCCTCCCCCCAAACCTCCCGATGTTTAACTTCCTTTGTTGGAACATCGGGGGATTGCCCACCCCTCTTCCTTTAAAAGAATCACCTACCTTTTTAAGAAACACCAAGCTTTGGTGTTTAGCTATACTTGAACCCATGGTTAACAAAAACCCCCAAAAATATCTTTCTAAGTTCTCTCGGTTGCTCTAATTACATTAATATATCCAATAAAATCTGGATTGTTCTCGAAAGGAGATTAAATGGACTATATTGAGGGATCATCCTCAATTTGTCCATCCGTCTCTCAAATTTTATGGTCATGAGCTTGCCGCCACTTTTGTGTATGCGGTGTTGTACCGGGATGTCCGAGGCCGATCTCCGGATCGAGCTGCACCATATCAACTCGACTATCACTTCTAGCTGGATAGTAGGTGGAGATTTCAATTGTTTGGGTTCTTCGTCGAAAAGTCCGGAGGAAGGCCTCCGGCTCTTTCTACTATCACCGAATTTAATGATCATATTCTAACTACTTGTCTGTTTGATTTGGGTTTTCTGGGCCCCATTCACTCGGAGGAGGGGGAAAACCTGGGAGAGGCTGGACAGATTCCTTGCTAACAGCCTTTGGCATCATAATTTTCTGCATACCTATGTTTCCCACTTAAATTTTGCAGGGTCGGATCACAGACCACTTCTCATCACTGTTACAGCGGCTGATGCTACCAGCAGCCCCCCTCCCTTCAGATTCTTAAACTGTTGGACTACCCAACCCGGTTTCCTGGAAGTTATTAATTCTCACTGGAATGGGTGTCATCACATTAACCCATTTATCCAACTGCAGCTTTTGCAAATCAAAGTTGGGAAGGCCCTCAAAGCTTGGAGTTGGAATAATATTGGGGACATATTTAAAAATGTGGAAATGGCCGAGAAGGAGGTGGTCGCTATGGAATTGGAGTGCATTTCCAATCAAGACGAGATATTCGTAGTTGATTGCTAGCCAGGAAAGATTACTTCTTGTTGTGGAACTGCAAGAACAATTCCTCAGTCAAAAAGCTGCTATTAATAAATTTAACCATGGGGATAGGAACACTAAGTTTTACCATGCTTATATAAAATATAAAAGAAAGTGCAATGCTATCCATTCCACCAGAAATGAGCATGGGGAAACCTTGCATGATGGGAAGGAGATTGCCTCTGATGCTGTGAATTTCTTCAGGAAGTTGTTATCTCATGACAACTGTCCCAACCTTCCCATAGAGCCCAGCCTGTTTAATGCTGAACAAAGGTACATTGGCTCCCTCCAGCTGACTTCTATACCTTCAGAGGAAGAAATATGGACAGTAATCAACTCCATGGATGGATCCAAAGCTCGCGAGCCCGGATGGGTTTACGAGCGAATTCTATAAGAAGACCTGGGCTATTTGCAAAGGTGAGGTCACCCTTGCAATTCAAGGATTTTTCAGGGGCTGGGAGCTGCCTCAGTACTTTCACTCCTCCAATATTGTCCTTATCCCAAAATCCACAACCTCAAAGGACTGGAATCAGTACAGACCCATCAGTTTGACTTCAGTCATCAGTAAAGTGATTAGCAAGATTCGGTGGGTAGATCGCAACCCCATCCGACACACTTTATCGCCCCCAACCAAGCAGACTTTCATCCATGGAAGGTCCATCACCGATAATGCTCTTCTTGCTCGAGAAATGCTTCGGATCCGGACAGCCCTGCGAAGTGGTAATCTTATCTACAAATTGGATGTCATGAAGGCTTATGATACCATTGATTGGAACTTTATCCTAGACATTTTGCAAGCCGGGGCTTCCATTCCGAGTTCTCGTCGGATCATCAAAAGATGGTCGAAATATAATCATCACTCCATCCTTATTAATGGTAACTCGCTGGGGAGGTTTTATCGCTACTGGGGCTCTCAAACAAGGAGACCCCTTGTCTCCTACTATTTTCATTATTGGGATGGATTATCTCTCCGAGCTTTTGGAGCTTCATTTATCCCCCCACCACTATGCCAATTATCATCACAGGTCTAATATACAGATCACCCATCTAATTTATGCAGATGATGTAATCCTTTTCTCTAGAGCTAGTAAGAGTGCAGTGAAGAAAACCTTCCATTGCCTCAAGAAGTTTCAACAAGTTTCTGGCCTTCAGTTTAGTTCTCATAAAAGCACCATCCTTTTCCCCAAAAATCGCTCTTCCTCATCTATGCATTGGATCCTTCGAGTACTACTCGGTTTTTCTAGAGCCTCTCTACCTTCGAAGTTCCTGGGTATCCCTTTAATTAAAGGTAGAATGAAGCAAGTGGAGTTTGATGATATCATCCATAAAATCCAAGCTCAGCTGGCCAACTGGGTGCATTCCTTTCTCTCTTCTGGGGGCAGGATCACTATTCTCAAAAACATCCTTACTTCTTTCCCCTCTTACATACTTCAAATGACCTGTCTTAAGAAAAGTGCCAGAATTCAATTGGAAAGGAGTTTTAATCGCTTTCTGTGGGCTGGGCAGAGAAAGCAGCTCCATTGGGCTAGCTGGCAAAAACTGGCAAGACCTATTGAAGCTGGTGGTTTGGGATTCAAAGGCCTGATCCAACCGCAACAAAGCAATTTTTGTAAGCTCCGGATCAATTTCGGACAACAACAATCCCTCCGGGCCAAATTCTTGCTAGGTAACACTGCAGGGATCATTACCCAACCGAAGTCCAGAAACAAAAGGCTCTTCAAGAGTGTGGAAACGGATGGTAAAATGCGAAGTCCGGCGTGAAAATTTGTTCAGTGGATCCGGGTAAAGGTGATATTCTATTCGGCAAGACAAATGGTGTCCTGTCGATATGCTTATTCCACTACCTAATATCCCTATTAGTTCCTTTCCTCGTCTCGGATTGCCGGGATGGGGACTCCGGTCATTCCTGTGTCTGGGCGAGTTACTCCAGCAGATTCTCGCTGACCCATATCTCTAAAATCCATTTCGACAGGGGCTAAACCGGATCTTATCAACTGGCACAATACTCACCTTCACAGCTTAACAAAGCATATTTACCTCAATATTCATCAGTGGACTAAAATTGATTGGGGTAACTTTATCTGGAGTAAGTTCCTAACTCCCTCCATGTCTTTGCTCATTTGGAGAACCTTTCATAACTGCATCCCAACTGATGACATCCTCAAGTTAAAGGGACTGAGGGGACCTTCAAAATGCTTACTTTGCTGCTCCAATGAGGAATCCATACCACACCTATTCTAACTGATTTCAACTCCTGTTGGAAATCCTGGCACCTAACTAAAGTTAGCAGTATTCCTTTCATTGTGACCTGGTTTCTGTGGATGCATAGAAACAATATAAAATTTGACGCTAAGCCACCTCGTGTTCGGATTGTGGTGGGTAATTGCCTCTCCTATATCTCCAAGCTTATCGGGTTTAAAAAGTTCCCCAACATTCTTAACACCACTTCTCGCGCACCATCTTCCATCGAAGGCAAAAATTCGCAAATCTGGTGGAAGCCCCCCATCTTCCCCTTTATTAAAGTTAACACTGATGGTGCTTTCTCAGAGTATGGGGCCGGTATTGGAGGATTATTCAGAGACTCCAATGGGCAGTGTTTAAGTCTTTTTTCTGCCCCAACTGTTTCTGCTGATCCAATAGAAGCTGAACTCATGGCTGTTTTCTGGGCGATCTCATTAGCTAATTTATGGAAGTGGACCCATCTGCAGGTGGAGGTGGATTGCCAAACCTTAATCAATTACCTGGTTGTGGGCCTCCCCCTCCTTGGCATCACTCTCAATGGGTGGGTAAAATTCGAACCTAGCTACTCTTTGTACATGTCCACTTTTCTTTCATTCATAGAGAAGGTAACCGGCCAAAGAATTGGCTAGCTAAAAGAGGGATCGATAACATGGAAGTGGTTGTTTCGCATCCCTTCCTCCTCGGCTGGATTTCCCGATCGAAGCGTGACTTATTCAAGGCCCCTCACTTCAGATTAGCTTAGCTATTTCATTTTTCTTAGGAGACTTTAGAGGGGTCTCTCTCCACTGCGTTTTGTACTTCCCATTTAGTAAATTATAGGGTGCTGATTGTGCCCCCTTTTTTTGTGATGGGAGGATCCCTATAGGACAATCTCTGAGTTTGAACTTTGGTTTTTGAGATGGGGACTCTTTCTCCCTCTTATCATTTGTAACTCTTTCTTATATTAACATGTAAAGAGCCTTATGTTGCTCCTTCAAAAAATAAATATATATATATATATATATATATATATATATATATATATATATATATATATATATATATATATATATATATATATATATATATATATATATATATATATATATTTATATATACAGCATATAAATTTATTTATTTATAATTTATTTAACTATTAAATATTTTTATGATTAATTATATTTTTAAATAATATACTATACTTAAATTATTTAAAATAAAAAATATTATTAAATAAATATATATATATATATATCTATATATATTTATATACACCTATATATATTAAATAAAAAAAAATACTATTAAATCTATATATTTATTTATTTATTTATTTATCATTTTTTGAATATTAAATAATTTTATAATTAAATTATATTTATTAATAATATATTATACTTAAAATATTTAAAATAAAAAATAATGCTAAATAAATTTTTTTATATATATAAATATATATTTATGTACCTCTATATATATTTTTTTATTTATAGTTTTTTTAATTATTAAATATTTTAAAAATTAATTTATATTTATAAATAATATACTATACTTAAAATATTTAAATTTAAGAAATAATATTAAAGAAATATTTATATATATATTTATATATATTTATATATCTATTTATATATTTTTATTTATTATTTTTTAATTATTAAATATTTTTATAATTAAATTATATTTATAAATAATATGCTATACTTAAAGTAGTAAAAATAAAAAAAATAATATTATATAAATTATATATATATATATATATATATATATATATATATATATATATATATATATATATTGATATTTATTTATTTATTTATAATTTATTTAACTATTAAATATTTTTATAATTAAATTAAATATATAAATAATATATTATGTTAAAAATATTTAAAATAAAACAATAATATAAAATAAATAAATATATATATATATATATATATATATATATATATTATTTATTTAATTATTAAATAGTTTTATAATTAAATTATATTTATAAATAATTAATTTTACTTAAATTATTTAAAATAAAAAAATAATATTATAAAAATTTATATATATATATATATATATATATATATATATATATATATATATATATATATATATATATATATATATATATATATATACTGTGTGTGAGTGTGTGTGTGTGTGTGTGTGTGTGTGTATAAATTTATATATGCACATATAGATTTTTTATTTATAATTTATTTAACTATTAAAAATTTTTATAGTTAAATTATATTTATAAATAATATAATATACTTAAAATATTTAAAATATAAATTAATAGCTATATATATTTTTTATTTATAGTTTACTTAACTATTAAATATTTTTTTAATTAAATTATATTTATAAATAATATACTATACTTAAAACATTTAAAATATTAAAAATAATTTTACAAATATATATATATATATATATATATATATATATATATATATATATATATATATATATATACATATATATATATATACACATATATTTATTTATTTATAAATATTTTAACTATCAAATATTTTTATAATTAAATTATATTTATAAATAATATACTATACTTAAAATATTTAAAAAATATTATTAAATATATATATATATATATATATATATATATATATATATATATATATATATATATATATATATGTATATGTATATATATATATATATATATATATATATATATATATATATATATATATATATATATATATATATATATATATATATATATATATATATATATATATATATATATATATATATATATATATATACATATATATATATATATTTATAATTTTTTAACTATTAAATATTTTTATAATTAAATTACATTTATAAATAATATATTAAATTTGTAAATAATATACTATTTTTATAATTAAATAATATTTATAAATAATATACTATATTTTAACTATCAAATATTTTTATAATATATGAACACATATATAATTAATTATTTATAATTTATTTAACTATAAAAAATTTTATAATTAAATTGTATATGTAAATAATATCATATAATTAAAATTTTAAAATAAAAGAATAATATTAAATAAATTTATATATTTATATATACCTTTATATATTTCTATTTACAATTTACTTAACTATTAAATATTTTTATAATTAAATTATATTTATAAATAATGAACTAAACTTAAAACATTTAAAATAAAAAAATGTTTTATAAATATATTTTTTTATTTATAATTTATTTAAAAATTAAATATTTTTATAAATAAATTATATTAATAAATAATATACTATACTTAAAATATTTAAAATTAAAAAATAATATAAAATAAATTTATATATATATATAAATAAATATATAAATATTTATAAATATATGTATAAATATAAATATAAATAAATATATATATATATATATATATATATATATATATATATATATATATATATATATATGTTATTTATAATTTTCTTAACTATAAAATATTTTTATTATTAAATTATATTTATAAATAATATACTATACTTAAAATATTTAAAATAAAAAATAATATTAAATAAATTTATATATATATATATATATGTACCTCTCTATATATATTTTTATTTATAATTTTTTTAATTATTAAATATTTTTATAATTAAATTATATTTATAAATAATATACTATACTTAAAACATTAAAAATAAAAAATAATATAATATAAATATATATATATATATATATATATATATATATATATATATATATATATATTTATATATAGCTATATATATTTTTATTTATAATTTATTTAATAATTAATTATTTTTATAATTAAATTATTTTTATAAATAATATACTATACTTAAAACATTTAAAATAAAAGAATAATATTATATAAATATATATGTATATATATATATATATATATATATATATATATATATATATATATATATATTTATTTATAATTTACTTAACTATTAAATATAAATGATCAATCCGTGACATAATGCCCAAACTATTGACACAATAGCTCAACTTTTGACCAAAAAGTCAATTTTGGTCAATATAGTATATTTTTGAATTAATGACCAATTATTGACCCAATAGTCAATCTCTGACAAAAAAGTTAACTTTGGTCAAAATGGTCAATCCTTGACCCAATGACAAACTCATTAACCAAATATGTTAACTTTTGGCCAAAAAGTCAATATTGGTAAAAATAGTCATTTTTTTACCTAATGACCACCCTTTGACCCAATATGTCAACTTTTGAACAAAAAGTCAACTTTGGTCAAAATGGTCAATTTTTGATACAATGACCAACCCACTGACCCAATAGATCAACTTTTTGACCAAAAAGTTATCTTCGGTCAAAATGGTTAATTCTTGACCCGATTACCAACTCATTGACCAAATAGGTCAACTTTTGACCAAAAAGTCAACTTTGGTTAAAATGGTCAATTTTTAACCCAATGACCCAATAGATCTACTTTTGACCAAAAAGTCATCTTTGGTCAAAATGGTCAATTCTTGACCCAATCACCAACTCATTGACCAAATAGGTCAATCTTTGACCAAGTCAACTTTGGTCAAAATAATCAATTTCTGACCCAATGACCACCCCGTTGACCCAATAGGTTAACTTTTGACCAAAAATTTAATTTTGGTCAAAATAGGTCAACTTTTGACCAAAAAGTAATCTTTGGTCAAAATGGCCAACCAATGACCAACACATTGACCCAATAGGTCGGTTTTTGACCAAAAAGTAAACTTTGGTCAAAATAGTTAATTTTTGATCTAATGACCAATTATTCGCTCAATAAGTTAATCTCTGACCAAAAAGTCAACTTTGGTCAAAATATTCAATCCTTAACCCAGTGACAAACCCATTGACCCAATAGGTCAACTTTTGACCAAAGAGTCAATTTTGGTCAGAATAGTCAATTTTCGACTGAATGACCACCAATTGACCCAATAAGTCAACTTTTGACCAAAAAGTCAACTTAAGTCAAATGATAAGTCAACTTTTGACCAAAATAGGTCAACTTTTGACCAAAAAAGTCAATTTTTAACCCAATGATCAACCCATTGACCAATTTGGTCTACTTTTGACCAAAAAGTCATTTTTAGTCAAAATGGTCAATTCTTGACCCAATAACCAACTCATTGACCAAATATGTCAACTTTTGACCAAAATTCAACTTTGGTCAAAATAGTCAATATCTGACCCAATGACCACCCCGTTGGCCCAATAGGTTAACTATTGACCAAAATTTCAATTTTGGTCAAAATAGTTAACTTTTGACCAAAAAGTAATGTTCAGTCAAAATAGCCAATTTCGACCCAACGACCACCCCATCGATCCAAAGACCAACCCATCGACCAATAAGTCGATTTTCGACCAAAAAGTAAATTTTGGTCAAAATAGTTAATTTTTGATCTAATCACCAATTATTCACTCAATAAGTTAATCTCCGACCAAAAAGTCAACTTTGGTCAAAATATTCAATCCTTATCCCAATGACAAACCCATTGACCAAATAGGTCAACTTTTGACCAAATAGTCAATTTAGGTCAAAATAGTGAATTTTTGACTGAATGATGACCCAATAAGTCAACTTTTGACCAAAAAGTCAACTTCGGTCAAATGATAAGTCAACTTTTGACCAATAAGTCAACTTTTGACCAAAATAGGTCAACTTTTGACCAAAAAAGTTAATTTTAGTCAAAATGGTCAACTTCTGACATAATGACCTCTTTGTTGACCCAATGGCTAAACTTTTGACCAAAAATTTAATTTTGGTCAAAATAATTAATTTTTGACGTAATGACCAAAATAGTCAATTTTTTTAATTAATGATCAATTAATGACCCAATAAGTCAATCTCTGACCAAAAAGTTTACTTTGGACAAAATGGTCAATGATTGACCCAATGACAAACCCATTGCCCAATAAGTTAAATTTTAACCAAAAAGTCAATTTTGGTCAAAATAATCAATTTTTGATCTAATGACCACACATCGACTAAATAAGTCAACTTTTGACCAAAAAGTCAACTTTGGTCAAAATGGTCAATTTTTTACCCAATGATCATCCCATTGACTAAATTGGTCAAATTTTGATCGAAGAGTCAACTTTTTAGGTCAAAATAGTATAATTTTCGACATAATGACCAATTATCGACCTAATAAGTAAATCTCCGACCAAAAAGTGAACTTTGGTCATAATTATCAATCCTCGACCTAATGACAAACCCATTGACCCAACATGTCAACCTTTGAACAAAAAGATAACTTTGGTCAAAATGGTAAATCCTTGACCCAATAACCAACCCACGAACCCAATAGATCGACTTTTGTCCTAAAACTTAATTTTGGTCAAAATAGTAAATTATTTACATAATTGCCAATTATTTACCCAATAAGTCAACTTTTGAACAAAAAAGCCAAATTTGGTCAAAATTGGCAATTTTTGACCTAATGACCACCCGTTGACCCAAAAGGTCAACTTTTGACCAAAAAGTCAAATTTGGTCAAAATGGTCAATTTCTGACACAATGACCTAAATGTCAACTTTGGTGAAAATGGTCAATCCTTCATCCAATGACCAACCCATTGACCCAATTTGTTAACTTTTGACTAAAAAGTCAACTTTGGCCAAAATAGTTAATCCTCGATCCAATGACCAACTTATTGACCCAATAGGTTAACTTTTGACCAAATAGTCAATTTTGCTCTAAATTGTCAATTTTTTATCTACTAACAGCCTCATTGACCTAAATAGGTCAAATTTTGACCAAAAGACAACTTAGGTCAAAATTGTCAATCCTTAACCCAATGACCAACCCATTGACCCAATATGTCAACTGTGACCAAAAAGTCAACTTTGATTAAAATAAACAATTTTTGACCTATTGACCAATTTTTGACTCAGTAAACTAATCTCTATCCAAAAAGTCAACTTTGGTCAAGATGGTTGATCTTAGACCTAATGCTCAACCCATTGACCCAATAAGACATCTTTTGACCAAAAAGTCAACTTTGGTCAAAATGATCAATCCTTGACCCAATGATCAACCCATCGACCTAATAGTCAACATTCGACCAAAAAGTCCATTTCAATAAAAATAAAAAAATTTTGAATTAATGACCAATTATCGACCCAATAAGTCAATCTCCGACAAAATAATTAACTTTAGTCAAAATGGTCAATCCTTGATCCAATGACAAACCCATAGACCCAATAGTCAACTTTCGACCAAAAAGCTAATTTTGGTCAAAATAATTAATTTTGACCAAATGACCACCCATCGATCTAATAGATCAACTTTCGACCAAAAAGTCAACATTGGTCAAAATGGAAAATTTTTGACCCAATGACCAACCCATGACCCAATAGTCATCTTTTGACAAAAAAGTCATCTTTGGTAAAAATGGTCAACTTCTTGATCCAATTACCAACACATCGGCCAAATATGTCAACTGTTGACCAAAAGTCAACTTTGGTCAAAATGGTCAATTTCTGACCCAATGACCTCCCCGTTGACCCAATGGGTTAACTTTTGACCAAAAATTCAATCTTGGTCAAAATAATCAATTTTTGACCTAATGACCAATTAATGACCAAATAAGTCAATCTCTGACCAAAAAGTTAATTTTTGTCAAAATAATCAATCCTTCACCCAATGACAAACACATTGACCCAACATGACAACTCTTGACCAAAAAGTCAATTTTGGTTAAAATAGTCAATTTTTGACCTAATGACCACCCATTTACCCAATATGTCAACTTTTGTCCAAAAAGTCATCTTTGGTCAAAATGGTCAATATTTGATCCAATGACCTACCCGTTGACCCAATATATCAAATTTTGACCAAAAAGTTTTCTTCAGTCAAAATGGTCAAATCTTGACCCAATTACCAACTCATTGACCAAATAGGTTAACTTTTGACCAAAAAGTCAACTTTGGTCAAAATGGTCAATTTCTGACCCAATGCCACCCCGTTGACCCAATGGGTAAACTTTTGACAAAAAAATTAATTTTGGTTAAAATAATCAATTTTTAACCTAATGACCAATTTTAGACCCAATAAGTCAATATCTAACCAAAAAGTCAACTATGGTCAAAATGATCAATCCTTGACCCAATGACCAACCCATTGACCCAATAGGTCAACTTTTGACCAAAAAGTCAACTTTAGTCAAAATGATCAACTTTTGACCCAACGACCAACACATTGACCCAAAAGGTCAACATTTGACCAAAAAATCAATTTTGGTCAAAATAACAATTTTCGACCTAATGACCAATTATTAACCCAAAGAAGCCAATCTCCGACCAAAAAGTAAACTTTGGTCAAAATGGTCTATCCTTGACCCAATGACCAACCCATTGACCCAGTAGGTCAAGTTTTGACAAAAAGACATCTTTGGTCAATGGTCAATTCCTGATCCAATGGCCACCCCCATTGACCCAATGGGTTAACTTTTGACAAAAAAATTCAATTTTGGTCAAAATAGTCAATTTTTGACCAAATGACCAATAATTGACCCGGTAAGCCAATCTCTGACCAAAAAGTCAACTTTGGTCAAAATGGTCAATCTTTGACCCAATGACAAACCCATTGACCCAATAAGTGAACTTTTGACTAAAAAGTCAACTTTAGTTAAAATGGTCAATTTCCGACCCAATGACCAACCCATTGACCCAATAGGTTAAATTTTGACCAAAAAGTCAACTTTGGTCAAAATGGTCAAACCTTGACCCAATAACCAACCCATTGACCCAATATGTCGACTTTTGACCAAAAAGTCAATTTTGGTCAAAATAGTCACATTTTGACCTAATGACCCCCATTAACCAAATAGGTCAACTTTTGATCAAAAAGTCAACTTTGGTCAAAATGGTCAATTTTTTACCCAATGACCCCACTGGCCAAATTGATCAAATTTTAACCAAAAAGTCAACTTTTT
>CM040431.1:91281049-91293549 GCA_022702705.1 Papilionanthe hookeriana x Papilionanthe teres
TCTATTTTCTCTCTCCGGTTATTGGATCTAAGTCCTTTCCTGACACGGAAATCATGGCTTTCCTCTAACCAAATCTTGACATTGACATTTTGAGGAAAACAGAAATGACATCTATTTTCTCTCTCCGGTTATTAAATGTAAGTCCTTTCCTGACACAGAAATCTTGGCTTTCCTCTAACCAAATCTTGACATTGATATTTTGAGGAAAATAGAAAATGACATCTATTTTCTTTCTCCGATTATTGGATATAAGTCCTTTCCTGACACTGAAATCATGGCTTTCCTCTAACCAAATCTTGACATTGAAATTTTGAGAAAAATAGAAAATGACGTCAATTTTCTCTCTCCGGTTATGGGATATAAGTCCTTTCCTGACACGGAAATCATGGCATTCCTTTAACAAAATAGCAACATTAACATTTTGAGAAATGGAATATGACATACATTTTCTCTCCCGGTAAATTCCTTTTCAGACACGAGAAGAATATTCCTTCTAAGAACCGACAAACAAGACATCTGACATCCTCTAGGAGCAGTATGATACCCACTCTTTTCCTGATTGTTATGAGACATCTCTTAGATCACTTCGGTCAACGCTAATATGTGCAGAATACTTATATAGTATTCTACACATATTGGGGGCCCTTTTGTTGACCTCATTTTTATATTGAGTCAATACCTTTTGACCTAAAAAGTCAACTTTGGTCAAAGTGGTCAAACCAGACCCAATTACCAATCCTGTTGACCCCATAGATCAACTTTTGACCTAAAAAGTCAACTTTGGTCAAAATGGTCAAACCAGGACCAATGACCAAACTTGTTGACCCCATAAGTCAACCTTTTGACCTAAAAAGTCAACTTTGGTCAAAATGGTCAAACCAGACCCAATGACCAACCCTGTTGATCCCATAGATCACCCTTTTGACCTAAAAGGTCAATTTTGGTCAAAATGGTCAAACCGGACCCAATGACCAACCCCGTTGACCCCATAGGTCACCCTTTTGACCTAAAAAGTCAACTTTGGTCAAAATAGTCAAACCAGACCCAACGACCAACCCTGTTGACCCCATAGGTCACCCTTTTGAGCTAAAAAGTCAACTTTGGTCAAAATGGTCAAACCAGACCCAATGACCAACCCTGTTGACCCCATAGGTCAACCTTTTGACCTAAAAAGTCAACTTTGGTCAAAATGGTCAAACCGGACCTAATGACCGATCTGTTGACTTCATGGAGTCGACCTTTTGACCTAAAAAGTCAACTTTGGTCAAAATGGTCAAACCAGACCTAATGACCAACCCTGTTGACCCCATAGGTCAACCTTTTGACCTAAAAAGTCAACTTTGGTCAAAATGGTCAAACCAGAACCAATGACCAACCTTGTTAACCCCATATGTCACCCTTTTGACCTAAAAAGTCAACTTTGGTCAAAATGGTCAAACCAGACCCAATGACCAACCCTGTTGGCCCCATATGTCACCCTTTTGACCAAAAAAGTCAACTTTGGTCAAAATGACCAAACTAGACCCAAGGACCAAACCTGTTGACCCCGTAGGTAAACCCTTTGACCCAATGACATGTTTAAAACCCCACAATGATAAAATCACAAATATTATGATCAAATCAACCATGACAAAGTTGAAAAAGGTCACATTGGACATCTTGAAATTAAATTGATCAATTTAGGTCGACTTAGAGTCAAGCTAAATCAAAATTGTTCAACACTTATCTATTTTAATCAAAATAGATAAAAAATGAAATAAAAACAACAAAATTAATCAAATAATTAATTTCAAAATTGTTTTGATTAATTAAATTAATTAATGATTTAATTTTTAATATTTTAATTAAATGACATAATTAATTAAAATGAAAATTAAATTAAAATCATAAATGACAAAATTAAATAAAAATGATAAAATAAAATAATTAATTAATTTGAAATTATTTTCAATTAATAAATTGATTAATGAAATAATTTCCAATAATTTTTAATAACATAATTAATTAAAATGGAAATGACACATGGCCTTCCCATAATTAATTAAAGTTAAAACTAAATTAAACCCATCATAAGACATAATTAACACATGACAAAGCTTAGCTTAAATTTTGGCTAACCATGGGTTAACTCCCATCATGGTGAATAAAATGAGGTGGCTCTTTCTCCTTCATTCTAAGACATAACTCACCTCTACTCAACAATGAGGTGGCCGACCAACACTAAGGCATATTTCCCACCTCCTAAACTAACCAATGGGAAGGGAAAAAAGCTTAAACTCCACTCCTCACCATGGTTAAATGAAATCATAAGAGGGAAACATATGTGTCGCCATTTGCCAAAGCTAATGGGTGACTTGTAAGCTCATGAGGAAGAGAAATTACAGCTCATTTCAAAGAGCTAAACCACCTCATGCATGATCCAATGGAAAGGAACCAAAACAATGAGCTCATGATGGAGAACTTTGGAGAGACAACCATAGTTATCCCCTCAGCTGAAATTTTATCTTCAATTCATTAATAGGGAAGATAACAACTCCCCTAATACAACCTAAGCCAAGCCATGGCCTCACCATGGCTATAAATAGGGCCATACCCGAGCCTTACTAAGAAGAAAAAAAATTTAGTGAGACCTATAGGCTACTCAAATCTTCTGGCTCCCAACACAAAAACTCTTCCCAAGAGTCTTAGCAATCCATTTTGATCAAACCCAAGCCATAGATTGAGCCCAATCGAGCCAATTTGATCAAAATTCAAACTGACCCAAACCGACCACCTTCTTAAAATTCTCCTACGAGGCCAACTTTTGAACCAAATTGGTGCAGCAACAATCTTCCTCTAGAGTCTTAGAAGACAACTACAAGGTCTGATCAAGCTTGATTTACTTGTGGCAAAGGTATGAAATTATTTTTTTAAAATAATTCATATTTTTGAAATATCATGTGTTATACTAGCCCAGAAATGTATCATCACCGTATGGATACATTCTACATGTTTAGATGACTCCATAGGTTCAAAAATCACTCAATTTTGTTGAAAAATGAGTGAGATATTGAAGTTTGAAGTTTAACGGTTCAAAATTTTTCGAATTAAACGGCGAATTATCTCAGCCGTCCGTTCCCGTGTTTTGGAACGGACGGCGCTGATCTACGCGTCCCATGTTTTCTGTTTCGTGCCCCGCATGGGATTATCCGGCCCATTCGATAGGTACGAGGACGCGTGGCGCCCCCTATTTTGTCTGAATTAAATTAATTCCAAAAAACCTTAAAAACTTCAAAATTTGATATCTTTTAATCTAAAGGTCACAAAAATAAAAGAAAAATACCTCTGGAAAGCTCTTGAAGAGAGGAAAATTATGAAATAAAAATCATAATTTTATTCCCATTATTTAATTTTTAAATAATTAAATACTCTCTGGAGTATTTTAATTATTAAAAATTAATTATAAATCAGAAAAATATGAAATTTTGAGGCATTTATCTTTATGTCCTTAGGGATGTTTCATGATTTTTCCAAAGGCAGAAAACATACCTATGACACCTTTTTCTAATTTTCAAGACATTTTGTAATTACTTCAAATAATAATTACAGAAAAATGAAAATTAAGAAAAATAAAATAAAAATGATTAGAAATGTTAGGGTAACAGAAAATGACCCTAGGAAAATAATTTCTAAGTCATAAAAATAATTTTAAATGATATTTTAAAATTTAGGATTAAAATTCATTATTAAATAAAAAAATTTAATCCTAAAAATCACCCTTTTATAAACTTAACCTATTTTCTTTAAGAGTCTAAGTTTGAAATGAATCTAGTCCATGTTAGACTCATGAAAAACTTTAACTAAGTCTAAAAAATGATAAATTAGACTTGATAAACTTTAATTAGGTTTAAAACATCATTTAAACCTATTAAACCTTAAGCTTAATCAATTATGTCTAAAATGACAAAATTAGACTTAATTAGGTTTAAAACATCATTTAAACCAATTACTTTAAGCATAATCAATTAAGTCTAAAATGACAAAATAAGCTTAATTAGGTTTAAAACATCATTTAAACCTATTAAATCTTAAGCTTAATCAATTAAGTCTAAAATGACAAAATTATACTTAATTAGGTTTAAAACATCATTTAAACCTATTAAACCTTAAGCTTAATCAATTAAGTCTAAAATGACAAAATTATACTTAATTAGGTTTAAAACATCATTTAAACCTATTAAACCTTAAGCTTAATCAATTAAGTCTAAAATGAAAAAATTAGACTTAATTAGGTTTAAAACATCATTTAAACCTATTAAACCTTAAGTTTAATCAATTAAGTCTAAAATGACAAAATTAGACTTAATTAGGTTTAAAACATCATTTGAACCTATTAAACCTTAAGCATAATCAATTATGTCTAAAATGACAAAATTAGACTTAATTAGGTTTAAAACATCATTTAAACCTATTAAACCTTAAGCATAATCAATTAAGTCTAAAATGACAAAATTGGACTTAATTAGGTTTAAAACATCATTTAAACCTATTAAACCTTAAGCATAATCAATTAAGTCTAAAATGAAAACATTAGACTTAATTAGGTTTAAAACAACATTTAAACCTATTAAACCTTAAGCAGAATTAATTAAGTCTAAAATGAAAACATTAGACTTAATCAGGTTTAAAACATCATTTAAACCTATTAAACCTTAAGCTTAATCAATTAAGTCAAAAATGACAAAATTAGACTTAATCAGGTTTAAAACATCATTTAAACCTATTAAACTTTAAGCTTAATCAATTAAGTCTAAAATGACAAAATTAGACTTACTTAGGTTTAAAACATCTTTTAAACTTATTTAATTTAAGTTAAACCTTTATTACATTAAATTCAATCAAACATAGACCCTAATTAGGTCTAACCCATTAGACCTAATTAAACTATTAAGTCTTAACTAAATTAGAGTTAATCAAACCTAAACCCTAATTATGTCTAACCCATTAGACCTAATTAAATCAATTAAACCTTACCTAAATTAGGTTTAATTAACCTTAAACAATTAGACTTAACCCATAATAAGTCTAATTAAATCAATTAAACCTTACCTAAATTAGGTTTAATTAACCTTAAACAAATTAGACTTAACCCATATTAAGTCTGATTAATCAATTAAACCTTACCTAAATTAGGTTTAATTAAACTTAAACAATTAGACTTAACCCATATTAAGTTTAATTAATCAATTAAACCTTGCCTAAATTAGGTTTAATTAACCTTAAACAAGTCTAATTAAGTCATTAAACCTTACCTAAATTAGGTTTAATTAACCTTAAACAATCAAACTTAACCCATATTAAATCTAATATAACCTGAATACAACTTAACTTGAACTCAAGTTAACCTAAACCTTAGGTTCAACTTACATTGAATCTAACATAAGCTAAACCTAACTTAAGTCTAACCTACATTAGACTTAAGTCAAACCAAACTTAGGTTCAACCCGCATGAACCTAAGTCAAACCTAAACCTAACTTAAGTCTGACCTACATTAGACTTAAGTCAAACCAAACTTAGGTTCAACCTGACATGAATCTAAGTCAAACCTAAACTTGAACTTAAGTCTAACCCATATCAGACTTAAGTCAAAATCAAACTTAGGATCAACCCGACATGAACTTAAGTATAACCCAAACTTAATCTTAACTCAAGACTCAACCCATATTGAACTCAAAACAACTTTAAGTATAGGTTCAACTTAACTTGAACTTAACTTAAGTCAAACCTTAAATTAAAACCAAATCATTTTGAACTTTTAACTTGACTTAATTCAAACCTAAATTTAACATAAAATTTTAATTAAGTCTAACATATTAGAATTAATTAAATCATCAAACCATTAATTAATTGAAATTTCAATCAACAAACCCTGATTAAGTCTAATTCATTAATATAGAGTTAATTAAAACTTAAAGTCTTACCTAAAAAGGACTTAGATGGTCAGTAATTCTAATTAAGTCTAATTTATTAGACTTGATTAACCTTTAAGTCCTATTTAAACAAGGCTTAAAACTTAATTAAGTCTATTCTAAACTAACCATTTTACTTAAAGTTCAGACAGACATGAACTCAAGTTAATTAGATTCAATCAACATTGAATTTAACTTAGGTTCAACCAGACATGAACCCAAGTTAGTTCAATCTATATTGAATCTAACTTCCAACTTTTTAACTTAAGTTCAGATAGACATGAACTTAAGTAGATTTAATCAATATTGAATCTAATTTAGGTTCAACCATACATGAACCCAAGTTAGTTCAATCAATATTGAATCTAACTTCCAACCTTTTAACTTAAGTTCAGATAGATATGAACTCAAGTTAATCTAACCCAACTTTCTACTCAAATTCAAACAGACATGAATTCAAAATTTAAGTTTAAATTTAAATCAAGACATAAATTCAACATTTCAAACCAAAATCCACATAAATTCAATATTTTAAATAAAAATTCAACATAATAAGCATAAATTCGATATTTCAAACAAAATTTGACTTAATCGACATTTCAAACATAAATCAACATAACCGACATAAAATTGACATTTCAAATATAAATTTGACAAATATCGATATTAAATGAAATTAATCCGATATTTCGACAAAATTAAACATTAATCAATATAATTTGACATAAACCGACATCCAGGACATGTTAAATCAAAACATCCTACAAAATTCTAAGGCAATGAACTTGACATTATTTTCTGGCAATCTTTTCTTTGCAGGGTGAAGACAAAAAGTTTCGTTTAAATTTTCTTTGCATGTTATAGGATGTGCTAACTCTATTTTGCAGGACGACATTTTGGACAAAAAAAAACAAAAAAAATTTAGGATAGTCACCAAAACAAAACAAAACAACGACATGGAAAACAAAAATAAAACTTTTAAGATAATGACATGAAAAACAAAATCAAAACTTTAAAATAATAAATATGACATGACATTTAGGAGTGATAGTGGGTACGTCTCTCCTTAAAAATAAAATTTTAGAAAATAAATTATTGACATTAATCAGAAGTTTTCTTGAACAATTAAAAATTGTTTAAGATGTAATTAACTATACAAGCTTGCTTCTATAGGAGATCCAAAAGAACCCACAATAGAAATCTCTGGTTTTTCATGATTTTCTTTATATGAAAATTCTAGGATATATTATTCTAGGATATTCATCTATAAGGATTGTCATAAACATCCTTTTCTACTATTAGCCCTAAATTCCTAAAATCTTTCATGGGATTTATAGGAATAAAATTAGGCTAATATTAGATGGCGACTCCTCAATATCGACATTCCACACCAATCTCTTCCCGTTGTCACCAAGGATGCCCAATATATCTGCTTCCTTTTACCAGCCCAGAGAAAGTGGTTAAAAGCCCTTTCTAATTGCACTTGGGTGCTCTTTTTCATGGTGGTCATCCGCATAAGATAGTTAGGGAGGGTAGTAAGGATGCTTTTAAGTAAGGTAAGTCTCCCCAAATGATAAATAAATGTGGGTCCAGTTAGAGAGATAAGTGCAGATCTTGTTATGTGTATCATCAAATGGGTCTGCTTTGTTCTGCCAATGTTGAGCTGAACTCCCAAATATTTGATAGGTAAGGTTGTGCTGGAAAAGCCAGTGTGATTAAGAGCCCACTGTTTAGTTTCCTGAGACACCTTCTTAGAGAATAAAATTTGACACTTAGCTTTATTAAAACTAAGGTCGATCTGTCTCGAAAAATGTGGAGGCACTTATAAATGTAGGTCACGACCCTTTTAGAAGCATTGGAGAAAATCATGACATCATCCGCATATATTAGATGAGAAATAGGAATGTTGGATCCGTGATGATATCTAACCTCGTCGATGATTATTTTGCAAATGATTAAGCATTGAGGAGAAGTGGTCCATGGCAAGAATAAAGAGAGTGGGGGAAAGGGGTCCCCCGCTAAGGCCCCAGTAGCAGAAAAAGGCCCTCACTCGGAACCATTTATCAGAAGGGAGTGGGAATTATTGCTGAGCAATCTTTGAATCAAATTACAAAAACTTTCATTGAAACCCCTAGCTGACAGCACCTCTAAAATGAAATCCCAGCTGATAGTATCATAAGCCTTCCCTCCAATTTGTAGATTAGATTACCCCCTCTACACTGCTTGTTTAGGTCCAGGAGTAATTCTTGGGCTAACAACACATTATCAGAAATGGACTCGCTTTTAATGAATGTCGATTGATTCGGATTGATAATTTTTTTAAATGAGGCTGAATCCTTATGACAAGGATTTTGCTAATTATCTTGCTTATAAGCGAGGTAAGATCGATGGGTCTGAATTGATCCCAACTACTCAGTTCAGTGTTCTCTGGAATAAGGACAATATTGGAAGAGCTAAAGAAATAAGACATATCCTTCCCATGGAAAATACTAATAATTGCAGCAATAACCTTAGCTTTAATAACAGTCCAGGCTTTTTTGTAGAAATCAGTAGTGAAATCATCGAGTCCGACCGATTTAGAGTCGTCAATGCTGTAGAGGGCTTGCCAGATTTCAGCTTCGATGGGAGGTTCGATGAGGGATAATGAATTGATATAATGGAAATGGTCCTGTAAGCTAGTGGGGGTGATATGAACCCTACCAACTGAGGGTTGGGATATCAGGTTATGAAAATACCTGAAAGCACTCCTTCCAATCTCCAAATTGTTCTTCAGCCAAACCCCATCCTCATCCTTTATGTCGTGAATGATGTTGCGACTTCTTCTATATCTGATGTAGGCATGAAAAAATTTTGTATTTTTGTCCCCCTCTGCAAAGCTTTTGATAGAAGCTTTCTATTTTAGGAACATGTCTTGAATGTCAATAGAATTGTAAAGTTTAGTTTGAGCAGCTAAAAGAAGGTCAGTGGCCTCCCCCCTCAAGGCCACATTGCTCCAATCTATTCACCTCCTCTTCGACTTCATTTACTCGTGAAAAACATTTCCAAACTCTCTCCACCCCATTTATTGAGAGCTTTACAAGTTTTAAGATGAAGTAGCCTCAACTGAATCCAAGGGTCAGAGTGAGTCTCCCCTTGCCATAGTGATTGGATGAGAGTAAAAAAGTTTGGATGGGTCGACCAGAAATTTTGGTAATCTGAAGGGGTGACAGGAGAAAGTTTGTGGGGGGAGCAGAAATAGAAAGGATGAGGGGTCAGTGGTCAGAACAAAGGAGGGGGAGATGGGTGATAGAGGAATGTAGAAACTGGGAGTGCCAAGCTTCATTTACCAAGAATCTATCCAACCTTTCCCAAATCTTGCTTCTCCTCCAGGTGAAAGGTGTGCCCTTAAAACCAAGATCAAACAAACCTGCGGTCTGGATATTGTCACTAAAAAGTTCATAGTGCTAAGGGTGAGGGTCCTACTCCCCAATTTCTCAACAGAAGTGGCAATGCAATTAAAATCTCCCCCCACCAGCCAAGGGAGATCAATAGAACTGCTGATAAGGTGTAAGTGATCCCGAGACCGATTCTATCATGTTTTCTAAATCCCGCATAAATAAAAGTAGCACATGATTTTGTGTCCGAGAAAGTGTAATGAGAGGTGAGTAAATTGGTGGTGATCAATGAGAATAGACCAATTGACCTCAGCTCTGCATAGGATCTAGATTTTATTACTGATGTTAGCATAGAAAGTGAAACTAGGGAAATTTTTGAGGATTTTAGCAGAGTTTATATGAACCATAGGTTCCAAAAGCACAATACACCAAGGGGTGTGTTTCTTATTAAGATTTTTGAGTCTTCTTAGAGAGTGTGGACAAGCCACCCCTCTAATTTTCTAGCAAAGGAGGTTTGTCATTTGAGATTGGACGAGGGGGAGGGGAAAGTGATTTATGGGAGCTGAATCTAGTTCTCCCTCTTGTGAGGGGAGGGGTGGGGGTGAAAACTCTCAGGCTTGAAATTGGAAGTTTCGAGCAAGTTTCCGGAGTTCGGATCTATTTTTATTCTTCTTCTTAGAGGAGTAAATTTCCATTCCTCCTCCATAGAATCGAAACAGCTCTCGGCTTGGAGGGGGAGGGGAAGAAAGGTCGGAGGGGGAGAGGTAGACAAAATGACGAGTGGGGTGGGGTTTTGGATAGGTAAAATAAAAGTGGTTCTGGAGTGGGGGATTGGGATTAAGATAAGTAGGAATATGCACTTGAGTGTGAGGAGGTCCCACTTCAGGTGGAGAGGGCAACAATGTGGGGGGGATGAGGATCTAACTGAGTATTTCCCACCTCAAAAGCTTTTTCCTGAGTAAAATCAATCCTGACATAGGCTGGAGCTCTCCCGGGGTGGATGAAGTTTGAAGCACACGTCCGTAGTATGCCCAAACATCCTACGGTGAGTGCAATAATAAGGTCATTATCGCATGATTATATATATATATATATATATATATATATATATATATATATATATATATATATATATATATATATATATATACATATTTATTTATAATTTTTCTAACTATTAATTTTTTTTATAATTAAATTATATTTATAAATAATTTACTATACTTAAAAATATTTAAAATTAAAAAAATAATAATAAATATTTTTTATAATTAAATTATATTTATAAATAATTTACTATACTTAAAAATATTTAAAATAAAAAAATAATAATATATAAATTTAAACTTATATACGTACAAATATATATATATATATATATATATATATATATATATATATATATATATATATATATATATATATATATATATATATATATATATATATATATATATATATATATATATATTTTTTTAACTATTCAATTTTTTTATATTTAAATTATATTTAAAAATAAAATACAATACATAAAATATTTAAAATAAAAAGTAATATTATATAAATATATATATATATATATACATATATATATATATATATATACATACATATATATATATATACATACATATATATATATATATATACATACATATATATATATACATACATATATATATATATATATATATACATACATATATATATATATATATATATATACATACATATATATATATATATATATATACATACATATATATATATATATATATATATATACATACATATATATATATATATATATATATATATTATTTATTTAACAATTAAATATTTTTATAATTAAATTTCATTTATAAATAATATACTATACTTAAAACATTTAAAATTAAAAATAATAATTTTACATAAATATAAATATATATATTTCTATATACACATATATTTATTTATTTATAATTTATTTAACTATTAAATATTTTTATAATTAAATTATATTTATAAATAATATACTATACTTAAAATATTAAAAAAAATATTATTAAATATATATATATATATATATATATATATATATTTATATATATTTATAATTTTTTTAACTATTTAATATTTTTATAATAAAATTATATTTAAAATAATATAATACACTTAAAATATTTAAAATAAAAAAATAATATTATATAAATTTATATATATATATATATATATATATATATATATATATATATATATATATATATATATATATATATAATTTATTTAATTATTAAATATTTACGTGATTAAATTATATTTATAAATAATATAATATTTTTGAAATATTTAAAATAAAAAAATAATATTAAATTAATTTATTTAAATATACCTATATTTATTTATTTATAATTTTTTTAACTATTAAATATTTTTATAATTAATTTATATTTATAAATAATATACTATACTTAAAATATTTAAAATAAAAAAATAATATTAAATAAATTTTTTTATATATATAAATTTATATTTATGTACCTCAATATATATATTTTTATTTATATTTTTTAAATTATTAAATATTTTTATAATTAAATTATATTTATAAATAATATAACATACCTAAAATATATAAAATAAAAAAATAATATTATATATATTTTTACATATATATATATATATATATATATATATATATATATATATATATATATATATATATATATTATATATATATATATATAAATTAATTTAATATTATTATTTATATTATATTAAAAATAATATAAATCTAGCGTGTTGGTTTCCCATTTAGCTTATGTGGATGACGTCGTCCTTTTCTCTAACGCTTCCAAGGTTTCTATTAAGAAAATTTTCCAATTTTTGGAGGACTTTCAAGCTTTTTCCGGGTTACGTTTCAACGCTACCAATTGTCATTTATATTTTGGGAACTCTGTCGATGATAGGAAATCCTTCCCTTAAAGTATTTGGGAGTTCATTTGCTTAAGGGTAGGATGAGACAAACTCAATTTGATAAGGTTGTTAAAAAAATTAAGAACCACATTCTTGAGTGGAAAAATAAGTTCTTATCGTTGGTGGTCGTATTACTGTCCTTAAGAGTATCCTTCGAGCCTGGTGTTGTATGGTTTATAGTCCCCGTCCGTTAAGATTACCACTAAGAAAATTATTGAG
>CM040431.1:91298549-91301049 GCA_022702705.1 Papilionanthe hookeriana x Papilionanthe teres
TATATATATATATATATATATATATATACTTTATTTATATATATAGATTTATTTATTTAATATTATTTTTATTTAATATATATATATATATATATATATTTATTTAATATTATTTTTTTATTTTAAATATTTTAAGTATAGTTTATTATTTAAAAATATAATTTAATCATAAAAATATTTAATAGTTAAATAAATTATACATAAATTAATCTATATTTGTATATATAGATATATATATATATATATATATATATATATATATATATATATATATATATATATATATATATATATATATATATATATATATATATATATATATATATAATATTATTTTTTTATTTTATTATTTATATAATATTATTTTATATAAAAAATAATATTATATATATATATATAAATTTATTTAATATTATTTTTTTCTTTTAAATATTTTAAGTATAGCATGTTATTTATAAATACAATTTAATTATAAAAAATATTTAATAATTAAAAAATAATAAATAAATATATATGTATATATATATATATATATATATATATATATATATATATTTAATATTATTTTTTTATTTTAAATATTTTAAGTATAATATATTATTTTTAAATATAATTTAATTATAAAAATATTGCATAGTTAACAAAATTATAAATGACTATATATATATATATATATATATATATATATATATATATATATATATATATATATATATATATATATTAAAGAAAGAGCTACTCGACGCGTTGAAATAGGGAAAAACAGTACAAAAAGAGGAGGGAAGGAGGATCCCAATCATAACTAATCAAAACAACACAGCGCACCGCACGCAGCAGCGCTCCTCCTTCCATAGAACAACTCGACGCGATGCAAAAAAAAGCACACAACAACCACTAAACCCTAACCAAACATAGCAAAAACAGAGCATAAACAACACATATTAGGGCCAAAGGAAACATAACAACAGCCCATGTAACTTCACTTGCCGCAAGGCAGCACGAACTTGCTAAATAGTGCTGAACGAAGACGTCGGGGCCACATCAATGTACTATGCAATGTATGCGCGGAAAATAAATTGCGTAGAGCGGACCTAAAAAGAAAAATAACAGACAAAAATAGCTACTGTGAGATGTACTTCACAGGAGCCAAATCGGGGCAGTTGTAATTAAGTCAGAACAAAAATATGTTAGTGCGTAATCATTCTAGAAGTGTTTGAATTAATTGAAATATAAGCTCTTAATGAAAACAAGAACAATAAACAAGGCTCATCCAACCCAACAATATAACCCAACAATATAAACAAGCAAAACAAAGTTTCCAAAGACAGTTCCAGCAAAAAGAAGTTAAAAGCTAAAAATACATGTGTGCGTGTGTCTATATATATATATAAAAGGGAAGCAAGAAGAGGCCTTATATATATAAGGGATGAAAGAAGAGGCCTAGAAGCCATTTAAACCAACGGCAGAGAGGGGGAAGTCAGAAGTGTGAAAATAACACCTGGAACCTTCCCAGCAATACCTTGGCCACACCATATAACTTAGATCTCAAATACATAGGTATATATGTAAATATAGAACTATATATATATATATATATAATTATAGAAATATGTAAAAATATATAAGCAAGCAAACTGTAAGAGTGCTGCGATAGCAAAAATGGAACAATCGGAAAGCATGAAGGAACAAACCAGATATATATAAAGATTGCTATACACACACACATGTGTATATATATATATATATATATATATATATAAGTCTAAGAATAAATATTTATATATATATGTGTATGTAACAAAGCTTTATATAGAGAGACATATAGATATAATCATTTAAAAATATATATATACGTAAATAAAAGAGAAACCAAACGAAAGAGATGGCAAGCACATGAAGTCTAAGTGCTGGGGCGAACGAAAGGGGCATCGATATATATAATATTATTTTTTATTATATTTAAAGTATAAGTATATATATATTTATATATAAATATATAAATAAATAAACAATTATATTTATATATAAATATAAATATATATTTATAAATATACATTTTTCCGTATATATAAATCTATATAATACAATTTTTTATTTTAAATAATTAAAGTATATTATATATTCTATAAATATAATTTATTTATAAAAATATACAATAATTAAATAAATTATAAATAAATATATATATAGGTATATATATATATATATATATATATATATATATATATATATATATATATATATATATATATATATAGAATTATTTTTTATTTATAATATTTTTAGTATGGTATTCTATTTATAAATATAATTTAATTATAAAAATATTTAATAATTAATTAAATTATAAATAAATATATATATATATATATAAATTTATATAATATTAATTTTTATTTTAAAATATTTTAAGTATAGTATATTATTTTTAAATACACTTTACTTATAAAAATATTTTCTCTAACAGTCAAAAAAATTATAACCAAATAAAAATAAATAT
>CM040431.1:91306049-91308549 GCA_022702705.1 Papilionanthe hookeriana x Papilionanthe teres
TCAGAGATTGGTTTACTGGGTCAACTATTGGTCATTTGGTCAAAAATTGACTATTTTGACCAAAATTAAATTTTTTGTCAAAAGTTAACCCAATTGGTCAATGGGGTGGTCATTGGATCAGGAATTGACCATTTTGACCAAAGATGACTTTTTGTCAAAAGTTGACTCTTCGGGTCGATGGGTTGGTCATTGGGTCAAGGGTAAACCATTTTAACCAAAGTTGACCTTTTGGTCAGAGATTGGCTCACTGGGTTAATAATTGGTCATTAGGTCAAAAATTGACTATTTTGACCAAAATTGATTTTTTGGTCAAACGTTGACTCTATGGGTCGATGTGTTGGTCGTTAGGTCAAAAATTGATCATTTTGACCAAAGTTGACTATATGGTCGAAAGTTAACTTGTTGGGTCAATGGGTTGGTCATTGGGTCAAGGATTGATCATTTTGACCATAGTTGACTTTTTGGTCAGATATTGACTTATTGGGTCTAAAATTGGTCATTAGGTCAAAAATTGATTATTTTGACCAAAATTAAATTTTTTTGTCAAAAGTTTACCCATTGGGTCAACGGGGTGGTCATTGGGTCAGAAATTGACCATTTTGACCAAAGTTGACTTTTTGGTCAAAAGTTGACCTATTTGGTCAATGAGTTGGTAATTGGGTCAAGATTAGACCATTTTGACCATTTTGACCGAAGAAAACTTTTTGGTTAAAATTTGATATATTGGGTCATTAAGTAGGTCATTGGGTCAAAAATTGACCATTTTGAACAAAGTTGACTTTTTTGTCAAAAGTCGACTTATTGGGTTAATGGGTGGTCATTATGTCAAAAATTGACTATTTTAACCAAAATTGTCTTTTTGGTCAAAAGTTGTCCTGTTGGGTCAATGTGTTTGTCATTGGGTGAAGGATTGATTATTTTGACAAAATTTAACTTTTTGGTCAGAGATTGACTTGGTCATTAATTGGCTATTAGGTTAAAAATTGACTATTTTGACCAAGATTGAATTTTTGGTCAAAAGTTAACCCATTGGGTCAACGGGGAGGTCATTGGGTCAGAAATTGACCATTTTGACCAAAGTTGACTTTTGGTCGAAAGTTGACATATTTGGCCAATGTGTTGGTAATTGGATCAAGAAGTTGACAATTTTTACCAAAGATGACTTTTTTGGTCAAAAGATGATCTATTGGGTCAATGGGTTGGTTATTGGGTCAAAAATTGTCCATTTTGACCAAAGTTGACTTTTTGGTCAAAAGTTAACCTATTGGGTCAATGGGTGGTCATTGGGTCAAAAATTAACTATCTTGACCAAAATTGGTTTTTTGGTCAAAAGTTAACCTATTGGGTCTATGGGTTTGTCATTAGATCAAGGATTGACCATTTTGACTAAAGTTAATTATTTGGTCGAGATTGACTTATTGGGTCGATAATTGTCATTAATTCAAAATTTTTTTATTTTGACTGAAATTGACATTTTGGTCAAATGTTGACCTATTAGGCCAATTGGTTGGTCATTGGGTCAAGGATTGATCATTTTGACCCAAGTTGACTTTTTGGTCAAAAGATGTCCTATTGGGTCAATGGGTTGGGCATTAGGTTAAAGATTAACCATCTTGACCAAAGTTGACTTTTTTGATAGAGATTGGTTTATCGGGTCAAAAATTGGTCATTAGGTCAAAAATTGACTATTTTAATCAAAAATGACTTTTTGGTCAAAGTTGACATATTGGGTCAATGGGTTGGTCATTGGGTTAAGGATTGACAATTTTGACCAAAGTTGTCTTTTGTTCAAAATTTGACCTATTTAGGTCAATGAGGCGATCGATAGATCAAAAATTGACAATTTTGAGAAAAATTGACTTTTTGGTCGAAAGTTGACCTATTGGGTCAATAGGTTGGTCATTTGGTCAAGGATTAACTATTTTGGCTAAAGTTGACTTTTTAGTCAAAAGTTAACAAATTGGGTCAATGGGTTGGTCATTAGATGAAGGTTTGACCATTTCACCAAAGTTGACATTTAAGTCATTGTGTCAAAAATTGATCATTTTGACCCAATTTGACTTTTTGGTCAAAAGTTGACCTTTTGTGTCAATGAGGTGGTCATTAAGTCAAAAGTTGCCAATTTTGACCAAAATTAACTTTTTTGTACAAAAGTTGACCTAATGGGTCAATAATTGGCAATTATGTAAAAAATTTACTATTTTGGCCAAAATTGACTTTTTAGACAAAAGTCGATCTATTGGGTCAGTGGGTTGGTTATTGGGTCAAGGATTTACCATTTTGACCAAAGTTATCTTTTTGTTCAAAGGTTGACATGTTGAGTCAATGGGTTTTTCATTGGGTCAAGGATTGATAATTATGACCAAAGTTGACTTTTTGGTCAGAGATTTACTCATTGGGTCAATAATTGGTCATTAAGTCAACAATTGTCTATTTTGACCTAAAATGTTGACTTTTCGATCAAAATTTGACCAATTTAGTCAATGGGTTTATCATTGGG
>CM040431.1:91313549-91317028 GCA_022702705.1 Papilionanthe hookeriana x Papilionanthe teres
TAAGAAGGTGAGGGGGGGGCACGGATCCAACGAGTAAGTGGTTAGTCGAGGCGCCGACTTTGGCAAGCCAATTAGCCGGACCATTGCCTTCACGGTGAATAAAGTTCCAATTAACCCTAGAGGAGGAGGTAATACGTTGTATACGGTTAGTGTAGTATAAAATATCCCACGGGACCGGTTTATACATATATACATACATCTATATATATAGATGTATACATATATATATGTATACATCTATATATATATATGTTTATATATGTATACATCTATATATATATATATAGGTATAATATTATTTTTTTATTCAAAATATTTTAAGTATAAAATATTATTAATAAATATATTTTAATTATAAAATTATTTAATAGTTAAAAAAAGGATATATATATATATATATAAATTTGTATAATATTATTTTTTTATTTTATATATTTTAAGTATAGTATATTATTTTTAAATATAATTTAATTATAAAAATATTTAATAGTTAAAAAATTATAAATATATATATATATATATATATATATATATATATATATATATATATATATATATATATATAAATTTATTTAATATCATTTTTTTTAAATATTTTAAGTATAGTATATTATTTATAAATATAATTTAATTATAAAAATATTTAATAGTTAAAAAAATTATAAATAAATAAATATATATGTGTATATATATATATATACTATATATATATATATATATATATATATATATATATATATATATATATATATATATATATATTTATATTTATGTAAAACTATTTTTTTATTTTAAATGTTTTATGTATAGTACATTATTTATAAAAATAATTTAATTATAAAAACATTTAATAGTTAAGTAAATTATAAATAAAAAAATATATGTAGGTATATATATATATATATATATATATATATATATATATATATATATATATATATAATTTTATTTTTTTATTTTAAATGTTTTAAATGCAGTATATTATTTTTAAATATAATTTAATTATAAAAATAATTAATAATTAAATAAATTATAAATAAAAAAATATATATAGCTATATATATATATATATATATATATATATATATATATATATATATATATATAGATTTATTTAATATTATTTTTTATTTTAAATATTTTAAGTATAATGTATTATTAATAAATATTATTTAACTATAAAAGTTTTTAATAGTTAAATAAATTATAATTTAATAAATATCTATGTGTATATATAAATATATATATTTATGTATATATATATATATATATATATATATATATATATATATATATATATATATATATATATATATAAGTTTATATAATATTATTTTTTTATTTTAAATAATTTAAGTACAATATATTATTTATAAATATTCTTTAATTATAAAAATATTTAATAAAAAATAAATTATATATATATATATATATATATATATATATATATATATATATATATATTCTTTTTAAAAGAAAGAGCGTATTATGGCTCTCTATGCGTTGATATCATGTAAATGTTACAAAAAGAGGGGGGAGGTGAAGCTCTTAAATTGTCGCCCAGAAGGGTTCGACCTCCACGGTACAACTCGACGCCTAACAAAAGAGCAATCTTTGTAGCAATAACAAAAACACAGCAAGTTTAATCTCATATCAAAAGTATCATAGCAGGTAGCACGTCATGAATATCACAAGCAAATTAAAATGTGGCTGCTCAGAAAGGAAACTCCAGCAAGCAAACAACTTGGCAAAGAAGAAATATTCCTCGCTCCTTTTTCTGTGGATTTCAGTAGAGGCAATAAAAGAGTGATGGAGAGTTGATGGAGAGTATATCACCGCGAAGCTGAGGTCCCAAGTATGCAGTAATAACTTCCTCCATGCAGGATGCTGGAGAGGATGTAATGGTTCGAGCGCGCTCCAGGTACATGCAGGTATGGAACCGAACCTGAACTTAAAACACACATATAAGGTTTGTATAGATATATATATATATATATATCTGTGTTTGTGTCTTTGTGTGTGTGTGTAAGCCTGTGCAATTAGGAGGAAATCAAACAACAAACGGCCAATGGCAAAAGAGTTTGCATAGTCTCTAGATAGCAAAATAAAATACGTCACACATGAACTGGAAGGAATAGAAACCATGGCATATAAAGATTGCTTCATATAAGGATTGCTGCATGTATTTTTATATATATAAAGCTATATATATAAATATATTGAATATAAAATTATATAGATAAATATATATAAGTTTTTATACCATAACTATATATATAGAATTCATATATATATAAACAACAATTTATATATATAGATATTTTGACATATGTATATCTATAAATAGTTATGGAAAAATTTATACATTCATATCTATAAATATATATGTATGTATATATAACAAAGGGGTAGTACCAGTTACTGCTCAAATAAAGAATAAGAAGATCAAGAGAATCGAAGAATTGGTATATCCACATTATCTCCATTGAGCAAAATCGATAGGTCCGGGGGCGGGTTAGTACCCACCAAAATCTGTGCGCTTAATGAACCGTGATTGGCCAACCAATTAGCTGGTATATTTCCTTCCCTGTAGATGAAATTCCAACTGACCGAGTTATGAGAAATGATGTATTTAATGTGATTTATATAATATATAATATCCCACGGTATCGACATATTATTAGTTAAAGCAAGAAATAAATTGGACGAATCCACCTCAATAGTAACGCAATGCCAATTGAAACGCACCGCAATAGAGACCGCCAACATTAAGGCATGAGCTTCGGACTGCAATAGAGTGTCCGCAATACAAGGGGAAGAAAAGAAGAGCATGCATTTTTTTTTTCTGAATTACGAGCAACTCCACCGACCCCCGCACGGGACGATCTCCAACTCCCCCATCGACATTAAATTTAACCCAAAAAGTATTGGGCGGCCGCCATCTCACCAAAATAGGGAGTTGCGGAGAGGTAATTGTCTCATGAACACTGTGGTCAAAATGTGCAATGCCCAAGAAGAAACTAGCCTTCATATTACTTAGCTTATAAACCTTGTTAACGTAGGCCAAAATGTTGGAGAAAATAATATTGGAAGAAACCGAGGTGCATTTGTGATGAATGGCATTTCGTGCCATCCATAAAAACCAGCAAATAATAAAGGGATAGATGGTAAAAAAATGATTAGGCCGGCGATCGAAAGCCCATAAGTCATTTAAATCCTCACTCGGACGGACATAAGTGCCAAACTAACGACCCCCTTTCATCCAAATAGAACGAGAGAAAGGACAAGTAATAAAAATGTGACGTAAAGACTCTTCCTCCATCTTACAAAAACAACATCTAGAAGCTAACCAAAGTCCTTTCAACTTAAGAATATCATCGCAAGACAAAACCTTATGAAAATTTCTCCAGGCTAAAAAAGACATCGAAGGGTTAAATCATGTGACCAAATGCTCTTACCCCAAGAGGTTGGCTGAAAAT